>JANBPO010001718.1:0-10035 GCA_024336825.1 Amorphophallus titanum | reverse complement strand
AATTGTTTTGATTGCATATTGGATTGTTTGCATAATGTTTCACCTTGATAATCAAATCAACATGCCTAATTCAATTTATATTCATGAGGGTGATCAACCTATCACATCTTATTCCCCTCAATTTTAACATGTTCATCACCACAACTCTCACCATAATTCTTTAAAGGGACCACGTCCTCACTCCTATGATTTTGCCCGACCCAGGGGCAATGTCCAATCTCATGGTCCCTTGCCTCAGTCGCGAGCCACTATCTCCCCGGGACCGTCTTCTCCGCACGATGAGAAGGTCTCCCAGATCATTCATGCATTAGATCATCTCACCTCTCAGCAAATCCAAGCCCTTAAGGCCGTTGTTGAGGGTGCATCTTATTCCTCTCATCCTCCTTCTAATCCTACGCGGGTGGCCCATCACCCACCTCCCTCTTCTATTCACACTCCTCCTCAGGTGGCCCATCACCTGCCTTCTTCTATTTCTCTTCCTTCACGGCCCCAAGGCCCATTCATTCCTGGCGACACGGCCTGACCGGGTCCTTATCTAGGTCAGCCCGCTACCCCCCCTCCATGGTCTTCTCATGCGGCCTCTCATTCAAGGCCATCATGCCAACCCTCCATTGCTCAAGTTACACCCCTCCAACAAACTCTTATTGACAAAGTCGCTTCATTGGAGGAACAATTAAAGAGAGTTGCGAGCCATTCACCCCCTCCACGGCCTGCTCCTCCTTGTCTTTCTCCAATCAATCCCCTTCACACCATTCTGAATGACATTACAAAGATGGAGAAAGATTGGAAGGATAGGAGAGACGACTACGACATCGACTGTTCAGGCGAGCAAGAGCCGACAGATTTCAGCAATCAAGTGGACGCCATCCACCCTCCACCCATTCACCCTATTCATTCATATGGCCCTCCACCTCCGCATACGCAATACCATTACATTTCACCACCCATTGTTATGCCTCCACAACGGTGTCCACTTGAACCCGACAATAAAGAGCCGGCATGCGAAGAATTAAGGACGGCACGTGATGATGAAGCTCCAAAGGCACCCATTCCGAGTTTCCTTCGCTTTCCTCTTCCTCCACTACCACCAAATGAACCCCCTACTCTGGACGATGCCACCATCACCAATCCAACCCCCATTTTTGAGACTTATTGGTGTTATGACGACGGGTAAATACTCCAATCACCCGCACCGGCGCATCAGGAGTCTTCTCCAACCCCTAACACTGCTCACCCCATTCGACGTTTCCTTCCCACTAAACCTCCTTTTATTACATCACCCACTATGCCATCAACTTCCACAGCACCGGCCTCCACCAAACCGTCCTCTAAACCTCCACCAATTATGCCTTCACCAGCCTCCACTCCACCGGTCTCCGCTGAACCCACCACTAAACCTACTCCAATTAACCTCCCATTGCCGCCACCTCAGACCTCCATTATGCATTTAACCCCAAAACCCACTTTGCCTATTCCTCCACCTATCCCTTCACCCAAAGTCATGGCAGATCCTGAGCAGGGTCCACTCCTTTTTACACCCGAGATAATCCCTTCTACTTCCGAGCAAGGGGAGAAGCTCTACGTGTTCGAACTTCCACCCCCGCTTATCATTTTACCAACACCTTCCATTAAACCTCCAACTTCCATGGAGCCTTCCGCCTCCGCTTCACCTTTTATCTCCACTCGGAGTGGGTGTGTTTCTACAAGTTTATGTGTTGATGATGATCGAGAGCAGGGCAAGAAGGATTTGGCCACGGCTATGCTGTTCAAGATGCGAGACTTTATTTGTCGGATGCCCATCCGCACTTTTATACCGAGCATGGTTGAAGAGGCCAAGTGTGACGACCCGGATCCCAGATACTAGATATACTCGATAGGACTATCAAATATACCTGATACCACTTGGAACCCACGAGGCCTCCCAAGAGTAGTAAAGCCCCTAAAGGGAAAAAGGGATTGTCATGGGGTACATTGAACTGACAGATATAGCAGTAAGCAATAATATTTGAGATGAGGCTCAGAACATGAGATAATGTAATCACATGGATCATGTTGCTGTTAAGCCATCCAACCCATCATCATTGTCTCAAGCATACCTGATCGGACCAACCATAGTTTGACATTGGGAAGAAGTATAATACCAACATTGAACAATGGGAGCACTGAATAATGGGTAGGAGTAATTTTCTGACAATTTGTCTCCCCTGAATACACACACACGCATGCACTGTTTGCACACACACACAATTCTGTCTCCCCTGAACACACACACAATCTATACCCACTGAACACACACACACCCGCGGTCTGTCTCCCCTGAACACACACACACGCACACACAGTCTGCACACTAATATGGATTCTGCTTCCATTTAATAGTTAAGCAACCCTTAATTCCATGGACGTTTGGTTCTACGGACAAGGAGCCCACGAGAATGACACAGAGGGGTGAAGGCCGCCAAGGTAGTGACTACCTCCCACTTAGGAGGGCGGTCACCACCTTGGTTGCCTCCCTTCGTGGAGGTATAAAAGGAAGGGGGCTTTCAAATAGAACGACCATCCTTATAGCCATCTCCCCTTACACCTACCAGTGCTCACAGGGCTCCTCTCTCAAGGCCTTCTCGTGCTCGACCCTATAGCCATCCTTCCTACGATCTTGGGTGCCATGGGGCCGCGATTGGCCATTTTGGAGTGAGGGGATGTGGACTCATCCTCCAGTGAGGCCGAGTCCATGGAGGCTTCATCCAGCTGGTCGACTTCTCTGCCATCCCATGCTATGGAAGAGTCGACAGATGGGCACAATGGGAACCCATTGGCGAGCTCGGAGAGTGGGCGGTCTAGCCTAGGAAGGGAGGACTGTAAGGATTCTGACGACGAGGAGGTGGTGCCATCGGTGGAGGTTGAAGAGGAGGGGGAGGATGTCCTACCTCCACTAGTGAGTTTGGTGAATTTTAAGCATTTTATTTCATTTTTGAGGTGGGGAATGGAGCTGGAGGTAGTGTAGGGGGAGGAAGTTGTAGGTGGCTAGCGTCCTGGCCATCTATGGGGCAAGGTGGCAAGGGACTTGGAGACCTAGTAGAACTAGGCATCCAGGGACTTGGTCGCCCAGGAAGCTAGACGACCAGGGACCTGGCCGCCAAAGCTTCATGGTTGGGGTTTAGGCTTTGATGGTTTGATTAATATTTTGTGGTGTTTTATGATGGTTTTGTAGGGTCGACAAAGGATCCGTGCCTGAGTTTTGTGATATTTAGCATGGGCGTGGTACCATTCCCTCCCTCACGAGCAGCGATGGAGGGTTGACAAGCTGGGGTTTGCCCCTTTCTTTCGGTGGATGCTACTTTCTTGATGGCCCTCCAAGAGCGATAGGTGGATGGTTACCACACATTCGTGATGACGTGGGGTCATATGATACCCACCCTTAAGGACGTGGCCTACCTGGCCAGGCTACCTATAGCCGAGGTGCTGACACTTGGCCAGGAGTTGAGGGACTATCGATGAGAGGTGGACCACCTACTCAGTGCGAGGTTGGTTCACACTAGGGGACCGATGACCACCATCCTGCTCGGTCAGATCAGCTCTCTAGTGGGTTTAGCGGGCATGGTCCCGGGACCTCTAGAGGATATGGGAGCATATCTACAGTGAGTGTAGTAGAGGATCCAGCTGAGGGAGAGGACCAAGGACCACGAGGTCTGGCTCTTCCTCCTCTACTTTTTTGGCAAACTACTATTTACGACGTCCTCGAACAATGTCAACTTGAAGTATCTCCTGCTAATCTGAGACCATGAGCGGGGACCACAGTACGGGTGGGGCAGGGTGATACAGGGACACCTCTTTGCCCACATGGACCCATTCAGGCCAGGTTCGGGGAACCTAGGCAGCTTTACACCCTTTTTACAGGTTCAAGACTACCCTAGAACCAAATATATTTGTGATTACATGTTTTAATATGTTTATGACTTCTTTTATTCTTCATGTTGTAAAGTTTGGGGGTATACCTGATTTCATTTAGGTTACCCACAAAACCATCCTCCACTCACCTTCGCCACTCCACAAAACCCTCCGCCCGCTTATTCCACTCCACCAAACCCTCCGCTCACCTTCACCATTCTACAAAACACCTACTCCGCTCCACAACAGCCTCCACCACCACCGCAATACCATAATGTTCCTCCCCCTAACGGATACAACAACAACAAGCACCTGGCTCCAAAGAGAGCCCAATATCCTCCTCTGTTGGAAACTCTTGCCAATATCTTTTTGGCTCTCATGTCAGTCAATGCTATACAACTTCCTTAGGAACGGCCCAATTGGAATGCGGCCGTCGATCAAACAAAATACTGCCTATTCCACAGGCAGCCAGGGCACACCATTGAAGGGTGTTTTCAATTCCAAGACCTGGTATATGATTTGCATAAAGGACATTGGATTGACTGGGCCGAAATGCACAAGGCCATCGTTGAGCTAAAAGAGAAAAGAAGGCAGCCGCCGAGGCAGCAAGTGTAGCAGCAAGCACCGCAGCCACAGCAGCAACCACAGCAGGTTAAAGACTTAGGGATCCACCAGAACCCAATGCCGAACCATCCACCCGCTCCGCAACCTCAGCCGCCGGCACTAGCTCAAGTGAATGTAGTTCAGCCTCCGGCCCCCAACACCGAATGGTCATTTGATGATGATGGTACGACCCACCAAGTCTCAGCCTTCCATCACAACTACCCTTCCACTTCCACAATCTTCACACCCGTACGCCAAACCCCTCCTCCATCCGCTACACCGTTCATTTGCCCATACCGCAACCATAGCAGTCGCCGCAGCAGCAACCACAGTAGGTTCAAGACTTGGGGATCCACCAGAACCCAATGTCAAACCATCCACCCGCTCCGCAACCTCAGCCGCCGGCACTGGCTCAGGTGAATGTAGTTCAACCTCCGACCCCCAACACTGGATGGTCCTTTGATGATGACGGTACGACCCACCAAGTCTCAGCCTTCCATCACAACTACCCTTCCACTTCCACCATCTTCACACCCGTATGCCAAACCCCTCCTCCATCCGCTACACCGTTCGTCCGCCCATTCACCGTCCCTTCCACGTCCATGCCGACACCCTCACCCGCGCCTCTATCTCGCCCACTACTTATCACCCTCACCGCTATCGCCACTACCCTTCCATCTAACCCTCCTCCCACACCAACACCCATCATCACCACTGCACTTACTGTCGGTCCCTCACCCATTATCTTTCCGCCCTCATCTCCATTACTCCTTACACCCCCATCTACACCCATCGTCACCGCGCCCACCTCCTCGCCTATTATCCTTCTGCCACAACCTGTTACCCCCACTCTCACCTCTCCTAACCCCACACCCTTCGCCGCACCACTTATCCACCCTACTCAACCTATTCTGCCGTCATTAGAGGCCATGCAGGCACAGAATCTTGTCTTGCAGAGCGGGCGATTATTCCAAAGGAATTATGCTTCTACTTCCAATCCTCAGTCTTCCCAGTCGGCCGCGGATCAACAGGAAGAGACTGAGCCATTGCCGGGTACTCAATACGACCTGCTACATCATTTGGATAGAGTTCCCGCCAAGATATCTGTACTAGAGCTGATTAAAAGGTCTACCCTTCACCAAGATGCAATACAAAATTTCCTTCAGAAGGTGATGGTCAATGAAGACGTGGTAGTTGATAGCCTTCCCACGGCATTGGCCACAATTTCAAAAGGACCGGCAATTGCATTTTTCAAAATCGAGATGGCACCTCCGGAAGCTCGACAGATGTCACTCTGCATTTCCATTATCTTGAACAAAGTCAGCTGGACGCAGCCTTGGTTGATACAGGGATGTCAATTAATGTGTGCCCACTCAGCACCCTCAGGGCCTGCAATCTCTCAGAGGAGCTTCTATGGCCAACCCCTACAACTATTGCAACATATGATAATTCGCGAAGGGCGTGTCATGGGGTTGTCACCCTTCAAGCTGAACTTGGGCCTCTCACCATGGCCATTGAATTTTATGTGCTCGACAAAGAAGTTGGTGGAGGTGGTGATAAGACTCAACCTTAGTGGGTATATAACGGACCTTTGTAGGTGCGTTATGTGACTGATGACAGAGGAACATGGATCTGTTAAACAATAAAGATGCTAACTGAGATAGTGGGTGAGACAGTGATGAGAAGACTATAACGGCTCACTAAGAGGGCGTTATACGACTTATAACGGATAGTTGTAGGCCCGTTAAAATATAAAGATGCTACATGAGACACTGTATGAAGCAGACGAAGAGTGGATTATAACGGACCTTGTACGGTGCGTTATGTTACTTATAACAGACCATGGAGGATGCATTATGCATAAGAGGGTAATAAATGAACTGGAAGTGCTTGCTTGGCATCAAAACAAGGACAAGACTCAACCAAGGAAGGCAATGACCCATGAAAGAGACTTCTAACATGCCCAAGAAGACTCGGCAAGGGTGAACAACTCAGAGCATCATTAAAAGAATAACGAGATGACCCGACTAATTGGTCATAAAACGGGTGTCAACAGGCCTGATTTGCTTCCAACGGTGGGGCAGACGACTCCACATCATCATCTTCCCTTGGCAGAGTAAATAACACTGAGAGAGTGTTGCACTGAACTGTCACCATTTCCTTTTTGTTCTTCGGCTTCCTCTTCCTCTGGCGCCTTGACTTGGCTAGCTCTTTCCCCCAGAAGAGTTCAGCTTCAGCTTTTCTTTGTCCCTCTTCCTGTTGTTCTTCAATAGCCAACTACTCCAGGTGCTCCGAGAGGATGTGGTCTTTCACCAATATAGGCTTTGGTTCAACTTGCTCATATTCATCAAGCTGGCTGATGTATTGTTGGAGGCGCCTCACATTAGGACTCATCTCCTTCTGAACAGGTAACAGAGTCTGCCTCCTTCGGTTATGAGTGGGTATACGGACAACTGGTGGTGTCTCAGTAGTCTGCCATACCGGATTCACTAGGGGTGGAACTGGTCTTGGAGTGACATTTCAGACAAACGCACCTGGTGTTTTGGTGACAGGTGCTTTTCCCCTAGTCTTAGCCGGCACTGACTGCCATCCTTCCTGGTCTTTGAGGGGAGTGAGGAAGCATGCTTCATATGTTCGCAGAGTGCATTCTTCAACAGCCTCTGCGGGTAACTGTTGGTACACAGAGATCATGTTGGTGGCCAGCCTCAACACTGGGGGTTCATGAGGGCGTGGAGGATCCACCTGGTACTCACCCAGTTGCAGCTCTCCTTTCTTGAACATACTTTCCATGACGTCCTTGAAGACATAACAGTCTTCTATAACATGTCCCAGCGCCCGATGATATGGACAGAACAACAGGTCATCTTTCTTTATAGCATCAACAGGTCACTTTGGCTCGAGCAATGTTATTTTGTTGAATTTGTATACCCAATCAAACAGTGCCCCAGTCTTCTCCTTGGGGAAAGAGTATGCTTTCTTTATCTTATTTCTCAAGGAGACCCCTTCCTTCTTTTCTGATGCCCCTGCTGGTAGAGGAGCATCTACTGCCTTACTCTTGCCTTTCTACTAGTCAAAAGTTCTGAAGTCAACAGTATTGGCTTCTGTATGTGCTGGTCGTCGATCAGCAGCCTTTCCTTTCTGAATGGCAGGGGCATTGGTGACTGGACTCTTCGACAAGAAGGTCTCGACCTCTGCAACCACATTGTTCAACCGTGACGTCCACCCCGACATCTTTTCAAGCACCTCTCCTCTGAAATTCTGCTTGCATATCTGTACAACATCTTCTTGGTGTAGAGGCCGTCTGTATCTCATGGTCAGATTCCTCCATCTCTTTATGTAATCTAGAGCCGTTTCATCCTACTTTAGCCTCGTGGAATATAACTCTGCCACAGTAATTTTCCTTTTTGTCACATGGAATCTGTCTCGAAACTTTCACTGCACGTCAGGCCAACCAACTACTGATCTGGCTGGGAGGCTAGAGTACCATTCTAAGGCTAATCCCGTGAGAGACGAGCCAAAGAACTTCAGCAGATATGCACTAATTCTTTCTAATATCTCGAAAGGTCCGATATATCTTGTTGTAAGCTTGCCCTTAACACCAAATCTTCTAATTCCTCGTCCTGGAGAAATCTTAAGAAAGGCATGATCTCCTATTTAGAACTCGAGATCTCTCCTTCTTGTATCCGCATAAGTTTTTTGTCTAGACTGAGCCATTTGAAGTCTTTCTCTGATGAGTTGAATCTTCTTGGTAGTATCCCTTACCATGTCTGGGCCTAGTAGTTATTTTCCGCCAACTTCATCCCAGCACAAGGGTGATCGGTAACTTCTTCCGTATAAAGCTTCGAAGGGTGCCATCTGTATACTTGCCTGGTCGCTATTGTTATATGCAAACTCGACCAGGGGCAAGTGATCATGCCAACTTCCACCAAAATCAATGATACAAGCTCTGAGCATGTCTTCTACCACTTGATTTGTTCTTTCGGTCTGACCGTCCGTTTGAGGATGAAATGCTGTACTAATGTTGAGTCTTGTCCCCAACGAATGTTGTAAACCCTTCCAGAAGTGAGAAGTAAAACATTAGTCTCGGTCAGACACGATTGAAATAGGAACTCCATGTAGTCGGACAACTTCTTTGATGTATAAGGCAACGAGAACATCAACTGACCATCGACTCTTGATTGGCAAGAAATGAGCTGACTTGGTCAATCGGTCTACGATGACCCATATTCTATCATATCCTCCTTTAGATTTAGACAGACCCAATATAAAGTCCATACCGATATCCTCCCACTTCCACTTGGGAATGTCTAGAGGATGTAATTTACCGACAGGCTTTTGGTGTTCCGCCTTAACTTGCTGGTAGGTGAGACAACGGGACACGAAGTCCGCTACCTCCCTTTTCATGTTGGGCCACCAAAAGGTCCTTTCAAGTCTTCGTACATCTTGGTGGATCCAGGGTGAATTGTGTATCTTGATTTGTGAGCTTCATCTAATATCTTCTTCTTTAATTCTGGACAATCCGGTACACAAGTTCTCTCTCTGAACAATAACCTTCCATCTGATGCTAGCTTGAAATCAGGTCATTCGTCCTTCTTGCCCTTGATTTCTACTAGTACTGGGTCATTGTCCTAGAGTTCTTGTATTTTGAAAAGTAGATCCGATTGTACCCTTATGTGTGATAGAGTAATACTCTTGTTTTCTTTGTCCATAGTTACGTTAAGTTCAAAGAATTCCTCCAGTAACTTCCATTCTTGAATCATATAGTTGGCTAATAGAGCTCTTACCTTTCGACTGAGGGCATCAGCTATAGGATTACCCTTCCTAGGATGATATTATATAGTGAAGTCGAAGTCCTTGAGATATTCCAGCCAATGTCTTTGTCTCATATTTAATTCCTTTTGAGAGAAGAGATACTTGAGACTCTTGTGATCGGAGTATATGGTAAACCGTTCTCCATAGAGATAGTGTCTCCAGATCTTTAAGGCAAACACTACCGCGGTCAACTCTAGGTCATGAACCGGGTAGTTTTCTTCATGCTTCTTCAGTTGTCGGGAAGAATAAGCTATGACTCTTGTTGCATCAAGATACATCTGAGGCCAATGCCAGACGCATCGGTATATACCTCGAATTTCTCTCCTTCAATTGGTAAATCCAAGATCGGGGCGGTAGTTAAGTGATCATTGGGCTTGAAAGCTTCTTTCACAATCTTTGCTCCATTCATAACGAATCTCCTTGCGAGTTAGCCTAGTAAGTGGCACAGCAATCTTGGAGAAGTCCTTAATGAATCACCTATAATAGCCAGCCAGATCCAAGAAACTATGGATCTCGGTAGTATTTGTTGGTCTTTTTTAATTCTTCACAGCCTCGACATTTGATGGACGCACTGATATTTCATCTTTAGAGATCACATGTCCTAGGAAAGATACTTCTTCAAACCAGAACTCACATTTGCTGAACTTTGCATATAGTTGATTTATCCTCAATATCCGTAATGCAATCCTCAAATGCTCTTCATGTTCTTCCTTGGTCTTCGAATAAATCAAT
>JANBPO010001714.1:21187291-21311570 GCA_024336825.1 Amorphophallus titanum | reverse complement strand
TGACTCAAATAAAATATGAAAATTACATGACTCGACTCAGAAAAATATGACGGACACAATGGAACCATGTCAAAGAGTAATCGGAGCTATGGAAAAATATGAAGGGCAAGAGATGCCCCCATCAGTTACTCGATGATAGTACCCTATCTGGTCCCTATCTCGATGATCGCACGCCGCCTAGGTGTCACCTCGATGAACGTGTCCTGAATGTAATTACCCAAATAACTGGCGTACGTTATGAGTCTTCACGCAAGATGAAGTGTCAAGTCCCTGTCTTTATAAATGTGCCCTAAACATGACCATCGAGGTCTCACGGCACTCAACTCCCACAGCCATAATGGTGCCCCTCCAGCACCCGACTGCTAATCTCAGACGTTCCCGACATCCAGGGTCTCACGGTGCCCAGCTACCCTAGTCACAATGGTGCCCCCGGCACCTGACTGCCCAATCCAAACAGCGTCGGGCTAGGCTAGCCTGAACGATGCTCAACAACTCTAGTCACAACGGTGCCCCCGACACCCGACTGCCAGTCTCAAATGCGCCCCACTGCCAAGGTCTCACAGCGCCAAGTTTCTTCAGTCACAACGATGGCCCCGACACCTGAGTCCCAATCTCAGATACGCATGACCACCAAGGTCTCACGGCGCCCAACCCCTTTAGTCACAACTCACAACGGTGCCTACGACACCTGACTACCCAATTGTCCCAGTCACAATGGTCCCCTAGGCACCTGACTGCCCAATCTAAACATCACCGTACTAGGCTTGCCCTAACGACGCTCAACAACTCCAGCCACAACGGTGCCCCTGGCACCCGACTTCCAGTATCAGATCCACCCAACTGCCATGGTCTCCAGGCGCCCAGTTCCCTCAGCTACAATGGTGCCCTCGACACCCGATTGCCCAGCTACCCCAGTTACAATGGTGCCCCTGGCACCCGACTGCCTTGCTACTCTAGCTACAATGGTGCCCACGGCACTCGCCTGCCCAGTCCCATCGACGCTCGGCTACTTCAGCCCCAACAGCGCTCAGGCTGTCCAGTCTTAGCGGTGTTCATGGCACCTGATGGCTCCAGCAACGATGCCCATGGTACCCAACTCTCCCAGTTTCAAAGGTGCCTGGTCGCCCCAAGCACAGCGGTGCTTAGAACCCTAACTATTCTAATCACAAGTGTCCGAACAACACCCAGTTACTCCCATCACAGTGACACCTACGACCTCGTCTGCCCTGGTCACAATGGTGCCCATGGCACCGGGCTCCTCCAAGCTCAACGACACCTGGTTACTTAAGTCACTGTGGTACTCACGTCGTCCGACTGCTCCAGTCTCAACATCGCTCGAACGCCCCTATCTCAATAGTGCCCGACCGCTCCAGTCACAGTGGTACCCGTCCCATCTGGTCGCCTCAATCTTAACAACACCCTGCTACTCCAGCATAGTAGTGCCCATGGCACCTCAACTTCCCCGATCTTGGCATTGTCCCATACCGGGAATCCTTTGTGCCACCCCTCGGGCGATGTCTTGTTGAGTCACACGTCCTCCGACGGACGTTATATACCAATGTGAAAATACCCACACAACAACGCAATGACCCAGGGACCATCACAGATGATGAAATTATCTTGTGGCTTGCACACATTTGTAATCGGGCTTTCACGTCCCATATAAACACCTTTCATGGCATATATTTGTGTAATCGAGTCAGAGAATTGATCCCCATCCTCGCCAGCCATCAGTCTCAACTCCGTCCAGCAGACTGCCATCTGTCTCCCAGTCTAGTCCTAATTCCTCTAGCCAGATAGACTCTATACCTGAGCCAGGACCTGCCTGCTCCTTGCCAAACCAGTGTCACCCATTCCGTGCCTGAGCCAAAACTCGTCTACTACCTTCCGAGTGATGCAGGACGAGACACGGACACGACAAGCTCGCGACCGTCCCTTAACGAGGGAAGCGTCGGACGTGCACGGTTGAGAAACCGGCAAGAGCTAGGGTGGTCGGGTTGCACTCTCCACTTGATTTTGAGGTATCTCCTTGCACCCGGGATGGGAGGGTAATCCTGAAGGAAGAAGTGAAGAAGAAAAGAAGAGTGAATAGAGAAGAAGATTGAGAGGTTAAGAGAAGAAGAAAAGGAAAAATAAAGAAATTCAAATTTCAATACTCACTTGATTCGTAGAGATTCTCCCACTGATGTGCCCTGCAATCTCATCAATTCTGGTAAAAGCCACTTTGGACTTCTTGGATGGGCGTTGCATGGCTCTTTCCATTGCTCTCTGTTCCTACAAACCGAAGCTTCTGCAGCAATAGAGTTTCTTACGATAACCCTCCTGTTGAATGCATTAAAACTGAGCCCATCAACCCCCCTTTTTATAGTGTTCTGGTGCATGAAGTTGCAGTAGCAATCGGATATGGAAGATCAAGTTGGAATCAGAACAGGACTGTCTGTTGTTCATTTCCGGTGAGGATACGGAGTCCTAGTTAATTGATGGCATTCTCATTGGCGTCATTTGTTGGAATAGCAGCCTTCTCAGGGGCGTCATTTTGACCAAACGTCTTAATGAAAGGCGTCATTCATTCTAAATGGAGTCCTTTTTTGAATCAAACTCTGAACTCTAATAACGACCTTTGGAGTGTCGTCAGTTCCTTAATTAACGCCTGTTTAGATGGGCATCATTCACTGGAATTATAATCCATTTCCTATTCGAACAGTGACCCCTGAATAACGTCATTAAAACTGTCGTCATTTATTATTATAACGCCTTCTCTTGAGCCGTCATTTCTGGAATTGTTATTTTCTGCCCTCTCATGGATTATTTGATGAAATTGTGTATTTTGATGAAACTAGTTGAGCTAATGAATCTTTGAGTGCAGGAAATACAAGTCATGTAGATCCTATGGTGTTCACTGCGAGTCTGGTAACATCATGTCCTGTACTCCCTCTGTACACATTGTTACTATATGTTAGTTACGCTATTATAGCATATCAAGGACCTTGTGGGTCTGATAAACCTGGAATTTGAGTTCCCCTTCATCAAAAATAGTGATAGTTCCAGGAGAATCTTAATCGCAAGGATAGGCCGTTGGGTCATCCAAAGGTTTAGGATGATGGTTCCGCTTTCTGAGTTGATGCGTGGATGAGCTTGGTGTCAGCTTAGAAGTCTGGATTCTTGACCAAATCTGGATGGTTTCGCAATATTATCCTTGATTATTTTCTATCATTTTAGTTTGTTTTAGTTTTTTTCTTTTTAGCCCAGCATGCATCATGTAGATCTTTGAGCTTTAATGATGAAAGCTTCATATTAAGTCGATAATGAAGTCCATTTTGGTTTTCCGAAGTTGATGAGATATTCCATTCCAAACCAAGTATTGTGTTCTCCTTGAAGCCGCTAAGGCTGGTTCCTTGATAACATTTGTTCGTCGGATTCCTATCTCATTCTCTTTATTTTTCTTGCACTTTCACCTTGGTTGCAGCACATCCACATTGGTTGATAATCGCTCCCCATGGTGTCTTTCCTGTCGTGCCCTCGCGCACATTTTCATTTTTGGTAGTTTAGTTCCTTCATCCAACGTTCAATGCTTTCAAGTAATCTTCCAAGGTTGTTTCATTCAGAACCATGAAAGGTTTCTATGACTTAGTGTCAGAGGCGTGTCACATCACACCTTGGCATCTACTTTTCAGTCCGTTCTCCTTCACTCCGCACTCCGTATTTTCGCTTCATTTCGTCTCACTCCCCTGCAAAGCAGACGCCAAGACGAGGCAACTGTAGACACGCCAAACTTGACGCTAAGTTGACTAAATCTCATATTACTTTGCGATGATCAAATTGGACTTCAATATTTACATAATATGGAGTTTTTATATATTTTTATAATTAACGCCCTAGTCAGGGGCATCATTTGTTTTAATAACGGCACTCTTAGGGTCGTCATTTAATTACGTAGCGCCTTTCAAGAGTGGTATCATTTCCTGATATTCCTGATTTTATGAAAATTATCTGGATAATGTCTTGAATTAACGCTGCTTGGAGGCATACAGCTCGGCCAAGGTGACCTCTCTTTCAGCAACGTGGAACTATTCCCGGAACTTTCATTGCATATCTGGCCAATTATTAATAGATCCGGCTAGTAGATTTGAGTACCATTCGAAGGCGAGGCCCATGAGGGAGGCCCCGAAGAACTTTAGCAGGTAGGATTCTTCCGTGGCTAGGTCACCCATCATGTTGATATAGTGCGCTATGTGTTCTTTGGTCTAGCCTTGCCCATTGAACTTATCGAACTTCGGCGGCTTAGCGACGCCAGCAGGTAGCTTCTTGGCAGCATGGTGAATCGGATACGGCACCTTGTAAACATCGAACGAGGCATGATCATCATCGCCTCTATTGGTTAGCTTCTCTTCGATTATATGTTCTATCATTAATTTGTTCATCATTGCCAGGTCAACCGGGCTTGGAAGTAGTTGAGCTTGTTTCATCTGTGGCATCATCGACGCCATTGCTTGAGGTGCATCGACAACCCCGTGGTGATAAGGAGCAGGCTGCATTAGCGGGGTCATGCCCCCAGTGTAATTAGATGCCAGTTGAGGGGCCATCACTAGAGGAGAAGCCTCGAGTTCATCAGCACCTCGTTGAGAGGCTTCAGGGAGAACTATAGTCTGTCTCGAGGCTATGGGATGTGTGCTCAGCTCGCTGAGCTGTGTTCTCAGCATCTCAACTTTTGGTTGATATCTTTGTAGCATCATCGCCATAATGGCCAGATCTGGCATAGAAGAGCCAGAGGCATGACCCTGCCCTTTTGATGGCATATCTGAAGTAGGCGCTAGTCTCTCGCCATCATCTTCAGTGGTGATCACATTTGCAATCATTGCGATCAAATCCGCGCCAGTTTCATCAGGGCGAGCTTGTGTTATCTCGACTGCGGCCTCCATGGATGAGTTCCCGTGGCAGTCGGCCACTCCGGCCGTGTTACAGGTGAATATCTGGAGATGCCTGCTTCTCCGAATTATCATAGATTTCAGAGATTGCCGCATCATGAGGGAGGTGTCTTGAATGCCTTGGGGCTGCCCCCGGACAGCTTGAGTAGTATCATTTTGCCCTATGGCAGGGCACATCATACATCGTGGCACTTTGGCTCGTGCCTGAGTCTTGTAGGTGCAGCGGCCTTGTAAGGTTACCCCGCCGTGTTTCTTATCATGAGAGTAGATATCTGCCTGTCATAGGCAACCCGAGGGTGTTTGTTCGAGATGCAGTGGGACCGGCATCTCGGTCTTCTCTTCTTGTTCTTCTCTTCTTCTTATGGGTCTGTCGATCATGGCGGACCTCGGTGTAGTTGAAATCAGGGCCTGTGCCTGCTTGGGCACCCACATTTGATTGCATCTAGTTGGCTTTGGGGTCAACCCGCCCTTAATCTTGGACTCGGAGTGGTCCATCTTGCATTGGGCTAGTGTTTGGAAGGTATTGCGCACCGACACCATTGAAGTCACTTTGTTTGGTGTAATCATGGCCTGTCGACCATTCAGAACCACTCAGACGCTTTCGATTAGTACAGATTTACCCAAAGTAGATAGTCAGCTTCGTAATAGGTCAGGGTTCATCTTGGCCACCCTCTTGGCGGCTGGTGTGCACTTCCAGTTGGCGAATGCACAGGAATTAATGTGGTAGGCGTGATAGCCCACCGCGGAAGCATCAGTCGGGGTCACCTCAACAACGGCGACCGATTCCATCTCCTGGATATGTAGGAGCTCCACAAATGTGACCCCCAAGAAGTTAGGGAAGTCGACGACTGACGGGAAGCTATCGAACTGGATCGGCACTGCCAAATAGCCATGGGTGACATGGCTAGCGACAATGAGGGGCCCAAACGACACGGCCATCGCAGTTGTTGGAATGTAATCTGTCGGGTAAACATCACACAGTTAGAATTTTAAGAAGAGGCCATTTGTAACATCCTGGTTTCTTGCCGGATCTCTATTGGGTCTTGGCGAGCCTTTGTTAGGTTGTTCGGATCCTTTTGGAGGAGTTTCGGATTGCGCCCCAGTTGGCCCCTCTCGGTGCATTTTTGCCCTATTTCTGTCAACCTGGGTCGGGAGAAACCAAGCTGAAGCTTTTATAGCCTATGGTGGCCCCTCCTTCACCGTGTGTCAGCACTACGTCTGTGGAACTTTGTGCAGGGACGAAGGAGCGTCTTGTTTGTTGTTTGGTTGGGCGTCGCCGCATGGGGAGGAATTCTTGCGTCCGTCTATGCCGTGTGATACACTTGCTCAGCTATTCTGACAGATATACACATGTATTTTCCCCCTTAATCTCCCTGCTGCGACGTCGATTGTGACCGTGTGGTCGGGCCTATGGACTCTAGATCACAGAGATACTCCGTGGTCTGACGATATCGACGATACGTCGCGCTTCTCGTCGGTTGTTACACAGTAACAGTTCTCAAAATATTTTGAGACAATTTCGGGTGCAACAAATGCCTCCCACGGGACGTCCGTCACGGCCGGAGGCGGGGGCGGGTGGCTCGTGCCCTTTTGAAGGGAGTTAACATTATGCAACTTTTGCATAGCTGTTGCATTTTTTTTTCCGAACTGCACTGAATAATTACATTGCTGTCCAAAATATTTTGGCCTGACACTCCTCTTCTATTTTTCCTTCTTGTGCTTTCAGACATGACTCGCAGTAGTAGAGATGGGAGCCGATCGAGGAGGTCCCAGGTCAGGGGTGCCGATGAGTGCCGGGTTGAGCGCACCGATCGACGAATGCCGCCTTTCCCTTCACGTGCCATCGATGACGACCATTTCAGCCGGCTAGACTTTGGCTACTCGTGAGTCGCTGAGGACCCGACTGAGAGTGCTGGGGAGACGGAGGGTCTTGTAGACGTGTCTCGAATCACGAGACGGGACGGCCTTTACACGTATGACCGCACAGGGGGCTATCCACGTCACTATCCTTTGGACCGTCACCTCTATTGTTTCCTCCAGAGATTTGCACCTATCGACATGGAGGCCGATGATCTGTTACTTCCGGAGGAGAGGCGTCGCCTTGAGAGGGCGATACTGGCAGGGAGAGACAGCATGCAGGGGCTGTGCTCCTTGACTTATCCGAGCTACCCGGAGGGTTTCACCCGGCAGAGGCAATACCTGGATCGATAGAGTCTGGGCTCTTTTCAGCGGCACAAGAGTCTTACTGTTCGCACCGCACCGTTGTCTCCGGCAGCTTGGCATATGCATGGGAAACACAAGACTATGGACCAGGTCGTAGACGGTCTCTTCTTGACACCCACCAGGGCAAGCTTCGCGCAGAAGGAGCATGTCCACGATTGCATGCTTGAGAGGGTTTTGTCATTGAAGACTCCCAGCTGGTATGGGAAGTGATCTGTTATTCCATCTCACACCTATCACCGAGGCGCGACAGAGTGGCTCTGGGGCGTTCTGATCGTCTACCGATCGGTGTTGGACAGGGTAGGGATTCGTCATGCAGTGACTGCCGCCTTATATTCCTACCCTTGTCACACCTGCCTGCTGCAGGCTTTAGTAGAGAGGTTTAACCGCCGGTGGAACACTTTTGTCACAGCCAGAGGGGAGACTTCTCTAGACCTCTGGGCTTTCTAGAGGATTTCCGGTCTTCCGATCTGCGGGAGGCCATACGAGGAGCTATCACTGGACGATCTGCATCTCAGCTCCACCGATGGTGGAGGACGGTACACCCTGCCATACTGCTTCAGATTTTTTATGAAGACCTGGAGAGACTTGGCTCGAGTTGGCACAGATCGGCCCCCCCACACACCGAGAGTGACACTAAATGCGTGGGTGAGCCATTTTTATAGTGGTCCTTTTTGCTTCCATGAGGAGTTTGCGTAGTCTGGCACCACCGGGGAGGAGTGCAGACAGGTCAGAGTAGACTTTCCCCCTCACCCTCGGCACTTGCCTGCGCCATCATAGGGATGGAACTCACGGAAGCTACCTCCAGTTACTTATTTGGCGGCTTATTTGGCCTATTGGTTGGCCAGTTTTGTGATTCCCCATGGGGAGGAGGGGTTTCTGCGTTTCTTGTATAACTTCTGGCCCTACAAGCTACCTGTCCCCTGTTTCCTCCCAGCCCAACGAAGATCTATAAGGTCTACCATATAGTGCCTCGAATGGAGCAATGTCTATACTTGCGTGGAAGCTATTGTTATAAGCAAATTCTACAAGTGGTAGATGTCGCTCCCAATCGCCCTTCCAATCAAGAACACAAGCCCTAAGCATGTCCCCCAGTGTCTGAATCGTCCTTTCAGACTGACCGTCAGTTTACGGGTGAAAAGTCAAACTGAGCTTAAGCCGAGAACCAAAAGCTTTCTGCAACCCTTGTCACAGTCTGGATGTAAATCGGAGATCCCTGTCGGAGATGATCGTCTTTGAAATCCCGTGAAGTCTGACGATGTTATCTACATATAGTCTTGTCAAACTTTTCACTGATTGCTTCACCTTCATAGGAAGGAAATGTGCAGACTTTGAAAATCGGTCCATGATCACCCATATAGAGTCATTGCCCTTTACTGATCTGGGTAACCCGATCATAAAATCCATAGTGATTGCTTCCCATTTTCACTGAGAAATTTTCATTTTCTACATTAGTCCTGATGGCTTTTGGTGCTCTACCTTTACCTGTTGACAAACCAAGCATCTAGCAACATAGTCGGCTACGTCCTTCTTCATTCCTTGCCACCAGAAAGATCGTTTCAAGTCTTGATACATTTTACCACCACCTGGATGAATGGAGAACATTGATTAGTGAGCTTCCTCCAGAACTTGCCTTTTCAAATCAGCTGAATCGGATACACAGACCTGGTGCTAAAATCGAATCACTCCATCTTCATCACGAGTAAAGTCGATCTTTCCGATCAATTCTTACAGCTGGGGATCATCTTTTTGCACCTCTATCACCTTGTCAAGCACTATTGACCAAATGGTCAGTTGAGCCACAAATGCTTGACATAGTTGAGGTTCGATCATAGCCATAAGTTGCGTTGCATCTTCGATCATCTTCCAATCCTATTATAGCATAACCCTTTTTCTACTGAGCGCATCGACTACTACATTTGCCTTTCCTAGATGGTATCATAGTTCGAAGTCATAGTCTTTTAAGAATTCGACCCATCGTCTTTGTATTAGATTCAACTCTTTATGAGAAAATAAGTACTTCAGACTCTATTGGTCAGTGAACACCTCAAACTTGACGCCATAAAGATAATGACACCAGATCTTCAAAGTATAAACCACTGCAGGCAACTCTAAATTATGAGTCAGATAGTTTTACTCGTGCTCCTTTAGTTGACGAGAAGCATAAGTGACCACCCTTTCATTTTACATTAATACACTGCCGAACCCAACCTTCGATGCATCAGAGTAGATGGCGAAGTCGTCCGCATTGTTAGGAAAAATAAGAACTGGTGCCGATGTCAGCCTAGTCTTCAGCTCTTGGAAACTCTTCTCACAACTCTTAGACCATATATGGCTCCCTTTTGGGTCAACTTGGTTAGTGGCGCCTCTAGAGATGCGAACCCATTGATAAAGTGGCGATAGTAACCAGCTAACCCTAAGAAATTTTGAATCTCAGTGGGAGATTTAGGAGTCTCCCCTTCCAATACCGTCTGAATTCTTCCCAAGAAACAACATGCTCTAGTCTGTCGAGTTGATTCCTTAGCACAAACGCCCACCATATGTTTACTCTCTCCTATAGCATGTACGTCAACAGACTAGTCTTGTCCTCATCCGCACACCAGATGACCTGAAAAATCTTTTCGATCTCGTGGAACCAGGTTTTAGCCATGATTGACTGACTCTCCCCCTTAAAAGAGGGTGGAGCCATCCGTCGAAATCTCTCCATCATAGTCACCCCTCCTGAAACCTGCTCCTCGGGTGATGCCGCCTAAGTTTGAAGTTGCGCCTGAAGAGCCGCCTGTGTCTGAGCCTGGGTTTGCATAGCCTGAACTAGACCTTGCATGAACATTCCATAATCCACCAAAGGTGGTGGGGGTGGAGATGGGGGTCCTCTCGGCTCGTCCTGAGCGAAAAGATGGAAGAGAAGAAGTTTTATTCATAAGCAAAGGAAAAAATTACAAATAAATGTCTCGTCCCTTTAGGGACGGAACTTGTCTGGCTCAAGGAGCAGGATCCCCCTGCCAGAGTACAGGCGGTTAACCTTCTCTAAGGCCTCACGCCAACCATTCAAGTACCCAAGCTTGTATTGTTCGGAGGCACCACCACTGTTCTCCCCCGGCGTTGGCCACACTGGCCAAGGCGCCGACAGCGCTTCCCTCTGAAGGCGCAAGCACTGGCGCAGGATCTGCAAAGCCCTATCATCAGATGAAGTGCCAGACTGCTCCGAAGACATCCTGTAGGAACTCCCTCCTCGTGGCCCAGTGAACTAGAGATGCCCTGATGACGAAACGAGGGTCGTTATTTATAGGGGAGGGACAAAGTTCCTAGAAGGGAGGAGGAGCCCCATCGCCTCTTCACATCCTTAGAAATCGAAGCGATGGGTCCCGAAGGTCGCGCCCTCTCAAGGTAACCCCCGAAGCGCCGCTCCGTATCCCCAGGAGATCTCAATGTAGGTGGAGAAAGTAAAATACGTGGTAGATCCCAGAGATTCTAGAGTTTGCGAAAACTGAGGCCCGCGACTGAAGTACTCGGAGCTTCAAGAAAGGAAAGTAGCAAATATCTCCTCAGGCACTCGCCCCAGCGGCGTGGTCACGTGGTCCGTCGTCCTCAGGCTCACGTGTGGCAGCAACTTCCACAGCTGGAGGGTCATCAGTCAAGTCAACTAGATGCTTCTCTGCCAACGGGTCATCCTCGACTGCTCGCCCGCTAGTGCTCGGCTCTGGCGCCTGCTTCTCGGCCCCATCCTCCTCATCACCAAGCTCCTCCTCGCCACCACTGGCCTCAGCGTCATAAGGTGTTGATGGAGGAGGAAGAGGAGGTACCGAGGCCCCCGAGCTCTCAGCCACGGCCTGGAGAGCGGCCTCCCAGCCCTCCTTGAAGCCGCGATCACGCGCTGGCTTGAAGACCTCCAGGGCCGCCGAGGTCAGCTCTGCCCGGTAAGTCAGGGACGAGCGGAAATTCTCCACTGCCTCCTTGCAGGCGGACGACATCGACGAGCGCAACTTAGCAAGCTACGCCTCCACCTTCTGAGCCCGAAGCTCAATGGTCTTCATCTGCGTCCCTAGCCTGGACGCATGGCCTTCGGCCATCTTAGCCTGAACTCGAAAGAAGTCGTGGTCCCACTCCATCCCGGCAAGGGCTAACCCCACCTGTTCCAACTGCTCCCGGAGCCCAGCAGCCTCCGCCTCAGATGCCTTCAGGCGTCCCTAACCTCCTCGCACTTGGCTGTCGCCCCTGCCTTCCCGGCCTGACTGGTCTCCAAGTCTCGTGCAACGCCGTCGAAGTGGCACTGTCATAAGCTGAACACCCTGGCAAGCACGGCAAAGTTCTTCACTGTCAAGTCCACCAACTCACCTTGGGCCCCAAGGCTGCACTCCCCGGTCCAGTCCCGGGGGTGCATAGTCTTGTTGATGAAGGCCTTCGCTTCCATCCAGAGGTGGGACTTGAGGATGGGCACCTCTTCTGATAAGAAGCGGGGGCCCGAGGGAACATTGGGCGGCTAAAGGCGAGCCCGTGCCTCCTCCCGACTGAGCAATTTGTCAAGAGTAGGAGCTTTTCCCTTATTCGATGCCTCCCTCTCGGGAGCGGACACGAGGGGGGGAATCATAGGTCCTGCGGCCGGCGACGGCGGCGGAGGAACCTCGAGCGGAGGAGGAGGAGCTTTGGATGATGATTGCGACAGGGTTTGACTCCGAGTAGGAACCCTACTCCTTTTCCTTGAGCGACGCTGGGTGTCCAGTGCCGCCAGTTCATCCACACTCAACAGGATGCGCCCACTGCCAAGCATGGCGGACTCAACTTCGGTGGTGCTAGCGACTTCCTCAGACATGTCCCTCCGAGCACTTGACCCACCACTGACCGCGGGTGCAGCAGAAGGACCTACTACTGGGTAGGCCTGTCAACAGATTTGGATATTTGGTGAGGTGTCGGTGAAGGTAGATCACCTTCAACAGGAGCCGAAGGAGTCTCCTCCTCCCTCTCTCTGGCTGCGTCACTCGGCATCGCCGCTAGTCCAATGACGACAGAAATAGTGCCTGCTTCCATAAAAATGGTGATCAACACAACAACAAAAGCAGGCGGGATGAGCCATAAAGGAAGAAGGGGAGTTACCTTCATCAGTGGGCCCTTGCGTCCAGGCGGCCTCAAAGTCAGCAAAGGAAGGAACCAGAGGAGGCATAACGCCTGGTCCTCCCTTCGCAGCCTTCCTCCGACGTGCCCACTTGGCCCGGGTCTCTACTCTTTTCGCCTTTTTGGCTTCGCTGATAGCCTCTCTGACCTGGGACCAGGTCCGCTTCCGAGAGTCACCAGGGGGCAGCAGCGTCATAGTCGGGGGTGGCTTCGGGATTTCGAAATAAGAGGGCTTATGTGCCCTGGAAATCAACTCCCTATAATGCTGAGTTGCCTCCAGAGAGAGGTGAGCTACAAAAGACGTCCGGGTGAGAAAGACACACGACAAATATAAAAGGAAGCAGCTCAATGCTAAGACAGGGAACAAGCGCACCTGGCGGTCCCGCGTATAAAGGAGAGAGCGGCCAATGCAACAGCGGGGGCACCTTATCTCGGGAAGCTGCCTCCCGGATAAGCCAGCAAAGGTCCCTGATCTTCTCACTCTTCTCGGCTAGCGACGCCAGATCCTCATAGCCGCGGGAAAATAAGTGGCACGCCAAGTTCAAATGGTCTAGGCCCCATCCGTCGGCATATTTGAAGGACACCGACAGTGGATGGTCCCGGATGGCGTCTAGAGAGCCAGCCATAGAAAGCCCATGTGAGTGAAGCAGGGCGAATACCCAGGGGGTATTGGCGTACATGCCTTCTTGCCTATCCTTCCTGCTGATAAAAGTCTGGTATGGATGAAAATGGTCGGACTCCGGATGCCAATCTGCCACAGCCAGAAGAGGCTCCTCCGCCGGGATGGGGATTGCTTGGAGAGCCACCCGCTCGCTACTGACCCGACACAACCCCTGAAGGGTCTTGACATAGTCATCCTTCTGGACCGGCGGCATCTTCGGGTCGACTTTGGAGGAGCCACACTTTGCGGTTTTTCGCGCCTCCAAATAGGCCGTGACTTTGGAGCTAGACCACCCCTTCAACTTCTTCAAGTAGGCGGGGTCGACGTCCAACACTGGCTCCGGCTGGGTGTCCAGGAAGCGACGCTCAGCAGCTCGCCAGCAATCCTTCCGAGAAGCGTGATAGAAGCCGGTCCGTGCGTTCCACCACTTGATGAACTCTAGCATCACCCGGGGCAAATGGGCAGGGGACGGCACCCTGAAAGATATGTCTTCACGACGATGGAAGTAGTCCCACCACAACCGGGCTTCGTCCGCAGTCATCTGGCCGGCCCGATGGCGGCCGGGGATGCTGAAGCGAGCCGAAGAAGGCGGGATCTGCTGGTCGTATCTAAAGTTCCAGCTAAACCGGAAAGGATAGTACGGTTCTAGCCACAGCAGGCCGCTCTTCCGGAAAACCAGAACGCTGGGGCGAATGGCCAGGGACCAGTCGATCAGCTCCGACTCTAATATCGGCTTCGTGCTTTTGGCACTGGTGAATGAATGAATAAATTCCTCGGTCTCGTACAAACGGCATTGTCACATTCTGTTCACGAGGGGGCTGGAGCTAGCTGCCAGGCTCCAGAAATGGAGGACTCCTGGCAAGTCCATCGGAACTGTGGTCAGCTTCCCTCAAATAGCAAATAGCTAGTCCGCCAATGAAGAAGGTTCAGTGCTGGCAAACTCGATCATCCTTGGCACCAGACGATCGGATTGGAGAGAGCGCGGAGCTGCCTCATGAAACAGGGTGCAGACCCATGTGTTGAAGAAGTGGAGCAGACCAGCCGTCTGTAAATTCCAGGGGATGCGTGACTTGTGCAGATCCCCCAACATCTTGTATGTCAGGCACAGAGCCACCGGACAAAGCGACAGCTTCAGAAACCATCGGCGTCCACATAAAGCTAGCCCAAGAAACCGACGTGTGGGGATAATCACCTTCCACATGGGCTTTACTTGCATCGGATGCGGACATTCATCTAACATTTGATTAAGAAAGGCATTTGATTAAAACAGAAAAGGGTGCAACGTCTATCTTGAAACCAATAGCGTCATGGCTTGGTCTCCATTAATTGAATTCCGTAATCGCAACCCAGACCCCGGCCTTGGCATTTCGTTTTTCTGGTAAGCGACAGTACTGGCAACAAAAAGAGTTCCTTAATAAATGTAGGGTTTTAGACTGATGAGGCCAGCACTGACCGTGACGGCATCCAGTTTGGTGGGAACCCTACTTTGGCTAGCTCCTGCACCAGGGTCTTTGTTGACGTGGGTTAACAGAGCCGAGTATAATTTTTTCCGTTCACTAACCCTACTATACATACGAGACAACTACGGCAGGGAAGGTCTAGTCGGGTCACCCACCTCCAACACTCCATTTGTTGGGTTGCAGCTCCCCTACGAGGACGCAAGGACGCGTGTACGTAGTAGACAATGGAACTGGGCGCGCGTACGTATAGCCAGCAGCACCAGGAGGACTTGTCATGCTCGTCCATGTGTAGTGGTTATGGACAAGGATCCTATGCTCCACACGTCTACCGGCCATCGTGTATGAACATCTCATCCCAAATCTCCTTGATTAGACATATTTCCTACTGCCGTTATTTCTGATTATTCCCAACGGCAAAGCCAAGACCATGTGTCCTGTGTTCAGAGAGATGAAGAAAGCCAAGACCATGTGTCTTGTGTTCAGAGACACTAAGCTTCATCTCCACGAGAAATCTTGCACCAACCAAAAAAGTCCTTACAGAAATCGAGATGTGGGGTTCATGGAACGGAGGAGCGACTGAACAGCTGGTTGAGAGTTGGGTCTTTGGGTGAGGAGGAATTAGCAGCCACTCCGACTTAAAGCTCCAAAAATCACAACCAGCCGGTGCAAATTAACCCAGACTTGAAATCGGTCAGTCCGTACTCTCAGCATCTGGATTTTAATTCCTTGGCCAGGCCGGATGGCAAACTTGGCATTCAGCACCTTAATAAAGCATGCACTCGTTCCGTCACGATCGAGGAAACATGGGATGCCGTGGGGTTGTCGGAAGAACTGCGCGCGAGAAACGCACGTTCAAGAAGAAAAGGACGAAGAACATATGTAATGAAGCAGCCAGTTCTTCCACTCCCCTGCCCACACCTTGCAACCTGTACTCATGTGTACACACACACGAGCAGCTGCCGGCCGGCGGTGTCGGCAAAGGGGCGCGAGTGGCCGCACAACCCATCTTTGCTGTCCCAAATATTCCCATTCATGCAGTGTCCTCCTCCTCGCCATCCACCGCATGCAAACCCTTAAGTTTTTTTCCACACTCTAACCGGGAAAACTATGTTTGACTCACCGGGGGAGCCGCCTTCCCCCAGACCTAGCATTTTTTCGTCTTTGGCACTGCCCATGCACCGAACATCCCACCCCCTCCCCCCAACCCACTAGTAAAATGGGGAAAATTGATCAAGTCTAGAAGTCAAAGCGAGGTGTTGATCTCTTCTGTGCACTTCTCACCCTTCGCCACCACCCGCAGGTCATCTCAAAATGACGATCGATAAAAATAATAATACTAACACGGTTCGGCGAGGTTGGCCGTCCGGACTGGCCCACACGTGACGTGGCAACGTCCCCTTTGGCTCCAAAGTGTGACACTTGCCAAATTGTTATCATGTCAATCTGTGTATAGACAGATATTGGGGTGGGCAACATGACGCCGCTGGTAGTAAGGAATACGAGGCCACCAAGTTTAGATTATTATACATGTTTGAGGTATGGACGACTTGGTGTTAGCTAGCTAGCGTTTGACCCGTACGTATAACGAACAATCACTTTGTAAGCCAAGGAGGAAAAGTGGGGCTTGGGCCCAGCAGTGCTGAGTACAGGAGAGGCCGTTTGACACGGAACGCTGATCGGGGAAGTGCTCAGAATTAGAAGAATAGAGACATAACATATCTAGGAATTGGCCGATCAAGTATGTAACAAGCACATCATGAACATAATTCCATGTAGGAATTCAATAACTTGTAACATAGTGCAGAAGAATGAAATGAATCATGTGGATGAAATGTCATAGACATCACGCTAGTCATGCACTCGGTGCAATGCCTGACCATGTCATTACAAGTCCCCGGGGCACTAGTACTTTTCGGGTGCTCCTCTCAGGACAAGACTGGGCCCTTATGATGCGTTGGCATTGATTTGGTGGAGCCAAGATCCCAAGTTATGTTTAGACATTTACTAGACTTGGCCAGGAAAAAGGAATGGAAATATCATGCTATCCTGGAATAAACGAGAATAATCTAGGGTTTTATTAGTACAAGTCATCCACGGCCTACCTACCGACACACACAAGAAAAGCACGAAAATCAATCTCTAGAAGTTACGCGGTCACACTAGGGCTGCTTATGATATACATGGTCTAATAGTGGACCGCAAAAGATGAACTGGGCCAAGGGAGAACCCAGCTCAGTGCCAAGGGCTAAATGGTCCTTTATGGGCTGTGTGAAGGTTAGAATGGTCTTAGATGGGCCGCTAGGCAGAGCAAGACGGTCCATATTTAGCCATTTAGAACAAAAGAATTGAATCCCACGACGAACGATGCACGGTCTGGACTTGGCTGCCCTAACACCAAACGGTCCATCGATAGTCCGTTCAGTGGGTGAAACGGTCCACAGATAATCGCGTACCAAATGGGCCAAGCTAGGCTAGGGTAATCAACCTAATTGGGCTCCCAGGCCACCCGGGACATGGTGGAACCGAACCAGAGCTCAGCCCACAGCTCTCAGGTCAGTCTAGAGGCTTTAGGTCGACTTAACATGGCTAGGTTGAAGAAAAATCAAGGAGAATCGACCAGCTAGACCTGGCACTTAGCCAGTCATACACGGTCTTGATCAAGCCGCTCAAGGGACCAAACGGTCAGATTCAGGCCGTGTAGAGACTCAGACAGTCCCATGTGGGCCGCGACTCTGGACAGAGGCAAACAAGCGATCCAGTCAAGTTAACAGGTGTAGGATTTGAGGTACAATTTGCCCGACGTCCTAGTGAGAATCTCAGGCTCGCGGGGACTGACGGAGGTCTCGTAATAGAGGTCCTAGTCCGACGGAAGGAGTATTCGACGCTCCATGGAGTCCTTGCGCTTGGCCCCACGGCGCTCGGAAACACCCTCCCGGGTGATCTGCTTGCCCCTATCCCGGGCACGAGAAGAACTTTCGGATGTCTGAGTTCCGACGGGAGCGGACTCCTCCTCCAAGACGATGACCTCCGACTCGAGTGGCGCCGCCCCCTCATCAACCGTTCGCCTCGCGTCTGGACAAAGAAATTCGATCGTAAGAAGGAAGTTTACTTGCCCAATCCGGAAACAATATAAGACCCCGAAGCCCTTACCGGGAAGCACTACGTGCCGAGAGGGATACTCCTCAATATTCGCCTCGGTCATCAACTTGGTGGTCGATCGGCGATTCTTCTGAAAAAGGGCAACCTTCTCCTCCACCTCCGGGGAAGCCACCGCCAGCTTCGGAGGAAGGTTTGGACGGAAGTTGGGCACCGTTGGGAAGGTCCAAGACTCACCGCCCATGGACGAGCCCACCCAGAAATACTGTGTTTTCCAGCCCTTGTGGGAGGAGTCCTTGGCAGAGAAGGTCACACAACTCCTTCCCCTCTTCACCTGAAAGTAGAAGAAGCCCTTACCCGCATGGGTATGCTCCTTCAACTCGAAAAAGGCATGGTAGAGGTCCAGCGAGGTATCAACCCCGCACAAACGATAAAGAAAAATGAAGGAGAAGATGAAGGTATAAGAGTTGGAAACCAACTGGACTGGAGCCAGTTGGTAGAACCGAAGCAATTTGGCAACGATAAGATGGAGAGGCAGGCGGAACCCGCACTTCCAGGCCAAGAGGAAAGAACAAAAGAAACCAGAGCGAGTTATGACTCAGAATAAAGTGGCGAACAAGATGTAGCACTGCTGGCGATCATCAGGAGCCCCAAAAATGTGGAGTGGTCAGGGATGTCCCCATCATGATGACTGGGGTGCATGCTTTAGTTTGGGTGGCACGTGAACTCATGCTCGGGAGTGTGGTACAGCTTCATGTGTTTACCATTGAAAGGCGTGAATGGCTTATTACCTTTATGGTTGATGACCATATAGGCCCCACCCTTGTAAACATTGTGGATGATATATGCACCCCGCCAGTTAGGCTGTAATTTTCCACTGGAGTGTCCCGCCATAACTTCCTTTTCCTTGATCATGACAAGGTCACCCCACTCGAAGGCTCGCTATTTGACAAACTTATCATAGGCTCGAATCATGTGGGCTTGGTACACTTTTAGGTGTTAGTAGGCCTCGAGCCGCTTGCCCTCTAAATCGACTAGCTTGCCTAGCCTTCTATGGTATTCATCTACTTCTGGGCCTGCCAGGCTGGTGTGGACTACTACATGATAATAGGCTAACTGGATCTCGATTAGAATAACTGCCTCTGCCCCATACACGAGGGAGAACGGCAAGCACCCCATAGGGGTCTTGTAAATCATTCAGTAGGACCACAGTGCCTCGAACACCTTTTCACCCTAGTCAAACTTCCGGTGGCTAACAATCTTGCTAGAAGCTTGTAAAGGGTTTTGTTGAAGGCCTCCGCCAAGTCATTGGCCTGAGGATTGTAGACCGAAGAGGTTCTCCAGTCGATGTGGAACTGAGACGCTAGTTGATATACGGCTCTATTCTTGAATGGTGTTCCGTTGTCGGACACTATGCAGCTGAGAGTACCAAATTGGTAGATGATGTTGTGCCAGACAAATCTAACTACCACTTCACTGGTGACCTCTTGTAGGGGAAGGGCCTTAGAGCAGTGGGAGAAGTAGTTGGTGGTGGGCAAAATGTACTTATGGCCCATGGAAGATGGTGGGAAGGGCCCCACGATGTCCACGCTCCACTCAGCGAATGGCCAGGTTGGGGCTGTTGGACGCAGTGGATTGGGAGGTCTTCTGGGTACTGAGCCAAAGGCTTGGCATTGATGACATGTACAGATATACTGGGTGCAGTCCGCATGCATGGTCGACCAACAGAAGCCTTTGAGCTTTATATTGTGCTTCATTCTATCCCTGGCCTGGTGAGCACCACATAATCTCGAATGGACTTCGTGCATGATGACTCGAGCTTCAGTTGGGGAGACACATCTCAGAAGAATCGAATTATCCTTTTCATGGACAAGTCTATATAAAGAGTCACTGATCAACTCATATGATGTTGCTCGATGGAGTTGCTGAACCCTTTGAGCTCGGTCAGGCGGGAGCCACCCTTTCTTGAATTTGATGACAGGCTCATGCCAATCTTCTTCTTCTGGAAGAGTACTTTGGTTGAGGTGATGGACCTCATAGACAGTGAGACCGAAGTTGCCTTCAAGTGAACTCGGCATCAATCTTCTATGCTTGACAATGATGTCGATCTCGGCCTCAGGCGGGAGCCTAATGGCCGTAGCCAAGTTTGCCAGGGCATCTGCCTGGGCATTGCTGCTCCTGGGAACATGATCTATTTCAAAGAAATAGAACTTCTAGATTAGTCTGGTGATGACAGTGTGGTATAGAGCTAACTCCAACTTCCGCATGTCGTAGAAGCCAAGGACTTGCCGGACAACAAGCTAGGAGTCCCCGTAAGCTTTAACGCACTTGATGCCCATGTCGAGAGCAATCTGAAGCCAGATGATTAGAGCTTCATACTCAGCTTCATTGTTGGTCAGACATTTCATGAGGGTGCAAGACTTATACAAAACTCTGCCTTAAGGAGTTAGGAAAACAACATCGACACCCGCCATAGTGGATGTGTAGCAACCTTGAATTTTTGAAAGAAATAAAATTTAAATAAAATAATAAATAGTGACTTATATCAAGTCGCCATTTTATTAACTAACGGCTCTGTAAGAAGTCATCAATTCATTAAGGTTCTAAGGTGGGGAGTGGGCCGGCCGTCGAAGGGGGAGACCCTCTACCCTGTATGATGCGGAATAAAGTAGGGGGAGCAATGTACCCAGCGCGTTAGACAACAATGTAACCTACAATGATGATACAAAGTGATGCTAACATTCGTTCCGAGAGACATATCCCGCAATGATTAGACTGGGTGTAGGGTTCTGCTCGTCAGTCCGTTCAAATTGTTGAACTAGGTGGGTCGCCGGTAGTTGAGAAGCTACCTCCAGAATAGGGTGCGAGTTTTAACATTTAATGATCGATCGAATATCTACAAACTGGTTCACTCGCTCACAACTGACAACGATTCAAAATACTGCTCATATGATTAACGGGCTTATCGGCGTGAAACAAATAATGGGCACACTAAATGAACAAGTAACCAATGTCGGTGAGGGAGGGAGGTGTGTACCTTGGCTCCGTCATCGCGGATGAGCGGTCGGGTCGGGGCTCATGGTGGGCGTGATCACTGGCGATACCCTCGGCTGCGGAGGCTCCCCATTGTGGGCTGGTGACAAGGATAGGGCGGTGAAGGTGTTGAGAAGGGCATCCGGACGTGGCTTCCGCTTGGGTGACACCACTGGGCGACTCGGGTGGGGGCGAGGAGGGGTCCTCGACTGTCGTGGCTGATAGAACTCGTGCAGGAACACAGGTTCGTACACGTAGACTCCACCCCCATATCTTGCGTTGTTCTGATTCATCCGGGGAAGACAAGGCTCCAGTACGATTGGGGCCCGAGCTGGGACGATCGGCTGAGTGCTTGCATGGGTAGGTCGAAGTGGTTCGCTGGTGGCGCAAGGCTAGGGGGATAGGTGGTTCTTGCTTGGAGGTGGCCCAGGTAGCGAGTTGCGAAGACTAGTGCAGGACTAGACTAGGACTCACTATGAGGCCTAGCAGTTATCGACCTCGAGCATGGGGGCACAGTGGAAGAGAGAGAGAGAGAGAGAGAGAGAGAGAGAGGATGGTGGGGAGAAGAGGGAGGTGGAGGAAAGAAGGTGTGGGGTGTTCGACGGAGTGGGAAAGGGATTGGCAACTGCGTGGATAGGGGAGAGGGCGTGCTCGTTTGTGGCAGGTGGAGGGGGGAAAAGGGAAGGGAAGCGTCTGACGCTCCTCCTGGCTGAACGTAGGGGGAGTGCGACGTGGGGGAGGGAAGGGGATGGAGGGGGAAGCAGGGTGGTCTGCAGTGCATGCAGAGGAGGATGTGCGGGGTGGTCGCAGGGTGGCAGTGGCATGGGGAACGCGTGGGGTGTGCAGGAGACGGAGGAGGGGTGCTCACCGTACGAGGAAGGTGAGGGAGGGAAGGCGGGTGGTGGATAGGGGTTCCGACAGTGTTTGGTTGGGGAGGGATGCCATGCAGGGTGGTCGCAGGGTGGCAGTGGCATGGGCGACGGGTGGGGTGTGCAGGAGACAGAGGAGGGTGCTCATCGTATGAGGAAGGTGAGGGAGGGAAGGCCGGCTACGGGGGTGCAGGGAGGAAGGGTTGGGGCCGGTGGCCTCACAGGCAGCAGTAGTGGATGTTGGAGAAGGCACTGGTGTTGGAGAGACTGGGGCTTCGTTGGTGGGCGGTGGCAACTCGACATGGGCAGCAAGGAGAGGCGACGACGTTGAGGAACATGGATGTGGTGGCTGGGGCTCTTTTGTCATGGCTACATGGCAGAGGGTGTTAGCGGTGGCCAGTGGGAAGGGGGAGGATGTCGGTGACGAGAAGGCCAGAGGGGCAATGGCGGTAGTCAGCGGAGGAGTCGTGGTGGCTGGCTTTCACGAAGAGAGCGGCGTTGCAGGCAGTGGATGGAGAGTAGGGGTAGGTTACGTTGGCGTGCCTGTGGAGGTGGCGACGGTGATTGGGACTAAACGACTACGGTGGGGTCCAGTGGCAACTCTGTTGAAGGTGGCGGGGCAGTGGATGCTGGCTAGGGTGCCTCTGGGTGCGGGGCGGTGAAGAAGGAACAGAAGATGAGGGAGATCAGAGAAAGAGAGAGTGACGGATCGTAAAACTCAACTCAGGACCCACAAAAGTGATCCGAAACTCTCCAATAATGATTTGAAAGACCTAATAAGAATCCAGTAAGGATCCAGGGCATTACATCCTCCCCTCCTTCAAGAAATTCCATCCTCAAAATTTAAGGAGCAAGCAAGAAGGAAGAAGCAAGGGAAGAACAACCCAAGACGCAACTTGACACAACACGAATCATGAGAAACATAGCTCAGAGGAACACAGTCAGACCATAATCACAAGCACACGCTCAGGACTGAGCACGACACAAGTGAACACAAGTCCGACACCTCCGAAATAGGGCAACGTCGCTTATTTCTCACAGGGAAAGGAGACACGACACATGCCGCGACAACAGATCTCGAGAAATAAAATGATAGATACGACAAGCAACAGCTTAAACAAGGAAGCATAATCCTCACAGCTGACAGCTCGACATCATCGGCTCCAGTGCCAAAGGTAACAGGGAACACCTGGCACACAGGACACCAACGACAACAACACTGGACCACACGCATAATTAAGTCAGTCCTCACTCAGATATTACATCGGATCGAGTCGCAATCTAACTCTACCAGGAAAGAAGAGTACAGCAATACTAACCAACAAGATCATGGTCCACATTGTGCCAAGATAGACACACAAAATCATAGATAAACAGCACTAAAACAACAACAATAGCAGCACTTGCAGATTCCCGACTCCGTACAGGACACAGAACCACGGAACACAACTGCAAGCTGGGTCACATCAAGGCACAAGAACAGCCGAACACACGACTACAAGGAACGAGTCATGCATCGAGCAGCTCACCAAGAAGAAGACCCACGACAACGAAAAAATGACAATCTCAGGGAATGCATTTTAAGAACCATGATAACGTCCTGAGAGCACAACACCCAAGAAAGAAATGCAGAGCTGAGGGTACTCAATCAGCATGAAAGCCGACAGATTTCCCAATACTCACAAATGCCAATGCCAACACCAGAATGACTTCCGCAAAAGCACATCAATAGACAACATCAAGGCACAGGAAGCCAAGACGAAGTCACAACGAGAAGAAATAATTCACTCGACCAGCCAGAATCTGACAACAATGGTCATCGGCCCATGGGTAATCAACCCACACGCTTCTACTGCGCACTCAAACAATGCACACAGGCATCAGAAAATAGCTCAACATCCACATCTCAACATACACACAACGCCATCGCAATTCATAGAAATCACAAATAACACGCCACGAGTATTGATTCAGTGAGCAACCGATCACAATGAGCCTAAGTGCAAGGAGGAAGAGCACCAGCTTCAGCACAAAGCCCAAGGAGAAGTGCTAATCTCAACTTACCTTTACGTCTTGAGATAATTATCGAGCCTTCACAAAACATCAGCCGCTGGACACAGCACGATGAACACGGTACATAACAGCTCTTAACACCATGACGGAGTCCAAAGCCAAGCAACCGTAAAACAAGGAGCAGATCAGGCTCAGAATAAATACTATCCACACTTAATTAGACACAGGACAAAGGCATCACTAAGACAGCAATTCCAAGGCTTACCTCGAAAAGACTCCACCAGATGGGACGAGAAGCATCAAGGTCAACTAACAATAGCCCACCAGGAAGGGAAAATCCAGGTTCGCCTGAGCATCTTCTCAATCAAGGAATCTAATTGACCACTTCAACAGAAGCGAAGCACATCAGGAGCTCAACAGACTTAAGCTGGGACAACCAAAACAACGTAATAACGCGTATGGCCATCATACCAATGCTAAAAGTCACCAGTCACCTGAACAAATAATGGAACAATCTCAAACAACGTACTGTAGATTCAAGCCTTTCGATGAACACTACCAAGTACAACATGATCGAGACAGACACCATAACGAAAAGAAGCACCTCGTCACATCCTGATGAGAGCAAAAACCATTTCGCACAATACTGACATAACACGTGCAAGACGACACACAGAAAATGAAGCGATCTTGAAGCGGTTTATAATACCGCACAGACTGCCTAACCATTTCTCAAAGTTAGAGCCATCAAAAACCACAAGAGACCCCATTCAAACACAGCTACATAGATTCAAAATGATTAGCTAAAGAGTAAAGCACTAGAGTAAGATATCCAAAAGTAGTATAGCACCGAATACAGTAAGATCCTCTGTAGATCATTGGATCTGGACAATCAGAGACCCTGCTCTGATACCAAATGTTGAGGTGCTATGGACAGATTCAGAGGGGGGGTGAATGAATCCCCTTCGAAAATTCTGGCCAATTTAAAAAATTAAGCTACAAATAGTAAGCTATGCGGATTTAAAGACTGATTAGTTTAACTGAATGTGAGCTATAATAAAACATGGACAAAACAGATGATGGCTGACTCTGGGCTATGATGAGGCACACAGTCAAATAGACGGTCAGCGAAAGCAATGTTCTACTCAGCAACTTCAAACGATTTGCAGAAGTAGATTACGCACTCTAAGAAATCTTAAAGCACTCAGACAGAACAATCAATTGAAACGCACCTAGGCATTCATCTAGCGAAAATCAGATAAGAAATCAAACCACGGTAGACAAGAGATTTTTTAGGTGGTTCGGTCCTCCAGACCTACATCCACCCCACACTCAAACCTGAGTGTGGCTTCCGCTGACTAACAGCTTGAACCACTGGGCCTCACAGCTTGCCTACATCCATTGGGCCTCACAGCTTGCCATCTGCTGAGCATCACAGTTTGCTGTCCAAGGTAACTACCTTACCTGTTGAGCATCACAGCTTGCTCTGCTGACTCACAGCTTGAAGTTCACAAGAGAAAAGAAAAATAAAAACACAGCAACGGAAAGCTGAAAATGAAAACAAAAATTATAGCTCACGCAGGAGCAATGTGGCATAGATCTGATCTAGAGGCCATAGACAATACTTGTTGGGCATCCTTCGATCAGGATCCCTCTTCTTCTTCTTCCTTCTTTGCTTTTGCAACTCTCTTCTTCTCTCACGGCTCTCTTCTCTCAAACCTTTATCTGATTCTTTATCTTTCTCTATTTTCTACTAGCTCTCCGCTGATCACTCGTCTAAACTCTCTTCTTTTTCATATATCCTATCTCTTTCAGGCTAGCTCTCTTCTCTTTTCACTCTCTGTCTGATTCAACTTTATTCTTCTTTCTCCTCTGCTTGCTTCTACTGCTTGCTATATTTATCTGTCTGCTTTTCTCGATCTCATGATCTCCCTCTTCTTCTTTTTCTCTCGTATATTCTTGTTCTTGAATTGGATGATCTGCCCCCTCTTTATATGCTCCAGGAGATGGGCATGTGACTACCACGTTTCCCACCCAATTTGCAAAGCAGATCTGATCCAGACCTTTCCACATGTCATCATCACTGGGCTTTTACTTTCCATGTGGCAGGATCACTGGCTCGCTCATTGTCTTAGATCACGTGCCAACTTTCAGCATTCTGGGAACATGTGCTTCACTTAAGTCTCCCGAGCAGACGTTCGATCCTAGTTGCCTGGGCCTTTTCTCAATTAAGTCCTTCTCAGTAAAGTGAGAGGAATTTCATCAAACACCTTTCAGTCATACTAAGTGCATATATGCTAAGTGTGCATCGATCTTGTATGGGCACACGACAGATAGACTTAGACTTTACAAATGACAAAGACAAGTATGCACTATTAGTATGCCATTTGCAAACATGCACAGACTTCAACAACAATAAATAATGCATGTGCAGACTTGCATGAGACATATGCTTAGACCATGCCTAGTATGCATGTGCTTTGGCTAGAAAGTGTGCACCGACTTGCTACAGTGTGTGCACAGACCTGGTTAAGTAAGAAATCCAGTGTGCATAGACTTATATATGAACCATACCAACTAACATACACTTTATTCATCTAGCACAGACTTCAGTCATGAAGTAAATCTAGCTAGCACAGACCTTACATGCGAAGCAAGGCTAACTAGCATCAACATAGTGCACAGGACAATGCAAGGTAACACAGAATAAAAGAAAATACATCATGCTATGAAGGAATAAATATCTGAACCATGGCTGAATCCGTCTCGAGGGGCCGATGTCGAAGCCGGGGCTTGAGATGTTGCTGATGTCCCAATCATCCTATGTTTCCATCGCAAGGAAGCGACGATCACGCAGCTCGCCCGCACCAAGGGTGCGCAGCCCGCTGCATTCCAACCTGGAGATGGATTGGAGGCTCCAACGCATCGATGAAATCAAGGACAACGTCCGTTACATGGACGATGTCCTCCTCGCCATGAAGAACCGGGGCCTTATCGACGATGACCAAGACTTCCATGCTCCCTTCTCTAAGGAGATCATGGAAGCCCCCATTCCGCCCAAGCTATAGTTGCTATCTTTCACCCCGTACTGTGGCACCACCGACCCTGCTGACCACATGCACAGCTTTGAGTCCCATCTGGTCTTCCACCGGGCCTCGGACGCTGTGAAATGCCTAGCGTTCGTTACGACTCTTCGGGAGAACGCCCAGGCTTGGTTTGAGTCCCTGTCGGCCGGGACTATCTCCTCCTTCCCGCAGCTTAAGAGGCTATTTAAGGAGAACTTTATTGACTGTTGAATTTATAGTGACCCTGCTCACTCTCAGGCATGGGCTAGAAGAGGCGCTGTGGGACTTTGTCTCTCGTCTCAGTACGGAGGCGCTCCAGATCCCACACCTCGACATCAGCATCGCCACCATCGCACTCACCCAGGGGACGCGGGATCACATCCTTCGACGTGCTCTCTGAGTCAAAGCCCCGACGACTCTCACCGACCTCCTCGCCTTGGCGTAGAAGCACGAGCGGTGTGCGGAGAACACTGTGGCCCTAGGCCGTGTGATCGGAATCGAGCTATCTGACTGGAAGAGATCCGTCGACTTGTCACGAGAAGGGCAGAACAAGTGGGAGCGACAGGACCGAGACTATTGCGATTGCCCAGATAAGGAAAGGGGCAACTACCGCAACTACACGCCCCTAACAGCTCCTCCTGACCAAATCTTGATGTAGATCTGTGAGGAGCCGTTCCTCAAATGGCCTCCCCAGATGAAGTCGGATCCAAGTTTGAGGAGCAAGAAGAAGTACTGTCGCTTCCATCGCGACCACGGCCATGATATGGCGGAATGCATCAATCTGAAGGATGCTATCAAGGACCTTGTCTGGCGAGGGCTCCTCGACAAGTTCATCACCAAGGCCACGGAGAAGTGACAACGGACCCCTCCGCCCATCGACAATCGACCCAATGGAAAGGAGATCATGATGATATCTGGGGGGCTTCAGGTGGAGACAGTGCGATCAAGCGGTGACGGTACACATCAGCTATTAACACCGTGGAGCGAGGCGACAATACCCAATGGGAAGTTGTCCCCTAGGAACACCTGAAAGATCCCATCATCTTCTCCGACGATGATTTAAATGGTGTAACCACTCCCCATTCTGATGCATTGGTGGTCTCAGCCACCATCAATCAATGTACCATATGCCATATTCTGGTCGATAATGGAAGCGATCCTAACGTTATCTCTTACGAATGTCTTGTGCTTATGGGTGTAGCCTTGTCTCAAATCACGCCACTGCACACACCATTGTATGGTTTCTCCGGCATGATGGTCCGCCCGGAGGGACGCATCTCACTCCCGATTACGTTCGGGACTGCACCAAGGGATGTAACCTTCCTGGCAGATTTCACGATCGTCTGCACGATGATCGGCTATAACGCCATCATATGGTGAGGAATTCTCGGCACCCTTCGAGGCGTCCCCTCCTCGTATCATCAGAAACTCAAGTTCCCCACATCTCGAGGAGTGGGGGAGGTCAGAGGAGATGAAAGGGAGTCTACAAGGTGCTATCTCATTTCAGCGTGCGATCGACAACCTGAGGAAACGCCACCCGAGAAGAAGGCAAGGATGAAAGACCCATGTCCGAGTGTGAGCACCCCAACGGAGGACATGTACCTCATCCAAGTGGGAGAAGACCCGGGCAGAACATTAAGGATCGGGGCCACCCTATCCAAGCAAGATAAGGAAGCGTACTTAAACTTCCTCACCGCCAACCAAGAGGTGTTCACTTGGTCAGAGGATGAACTCCCTAGAATCCCACCAGAGATCATTATGCACCAACTTAGGTTGGACCCAAGTTGCTGCCCAGTCCAGCAGCACCGAAGATGCTGCAACCCTGAGTGACAGGCCATCATTAGGGAACAAGTGAGCGAGATATTGTGCTCAGGGCTGCTTCAGCCCACCCGGTATCCAGACTGGGTAGCAAATGTGGTCCTTGTCCCCAAGAGCAATGGGAAGTGGCGAATGTGCGTAGACTACACCGACCTCAACAAAGCTACGTCGAAAGATAGCTTCCTCGTGCCACGGATCGACCAACTGGTCGATGCCATGGCCGGGCATGAAATGCTGAGCTTCTTAGATGCCTACTCCGGGTATCATCAGATCAGCATGTACGAACCTAACCAAGATAAGACAGCGTTCATCACCGACCACAGCCTGTACTACTACACACACATGCCATTCGGGTTAAAGAATGTGGGAGCAACCTATCAGCACCTCATCAACCACATGTTCGACGCAGATATCAGCCGCAACATGAAGGTCTACATCGACGATATGCTCGTCAAAAGCCTCCGAGCATCCGAGCACCTGGACGATTTGGTGGAGACGTTCGCGACGCTCAGGAAATATAATATGAAGCTCAATCCAAATAAGTGCGCGTTCGGTGTGAAATCAGGCAAGTTCCTCGACTTCTTTGTCACCCATAGAGGAATAGAGGCGAACCCTGATCAGATCCGAGTGGTACTGGAGATGAAGCAATCAACACGAGTCAGGGACGTATAGTGCCTCACCGGCTACATCACTGCCTTAACTCAGTTCCTGTCCCGGGCAGTCGAGCGATGCCTTCCCTTCTTTTGGCTCATCAAGCAAGCCAACAAAGTGCCAGATAAGAAAGGACAGATCGAATGGGACCAGGAATGCGAGCAGGCATTCGAGGAATTGAAGCGCTACCTGGCGACCCCTCCAGTACTTTCCAACCCACAAAAGGGAGAGCAATTGCTCCTATATCTGTCGGTGACGTCGAGCACGATGAGCGCCATGCTCACACGGGAGGAAGATGGCATTATGAAGCCCATCTACTACATAAGTCGGGCACTATAGGGGCTGGAATTTTGGTACTCGCGAGCTGAGAAGTTCACCTTAGCCCTAATCACAGCCGCTCGCAAGCTGCGATCGTACTTTCTGGCTCACTCGATCACCATCCTCACTGATCAACCTCTACGTCAGATCCTCCAGAACCCTGAAGCCTTAGGCAAGTTGGTCAAGTGGGCCATCGAGCTGGGTGAGTTTGACATCAAGTTCCACCCGAGGATTGCGATTAAGGCTCAAGCCCTCGCCGACTTCGTGGCCGAATGCATGATACCTGTAGAGGACTTGCCCGAGAAGTCATCAAGACCAACATGGAAGCTGTACGTTGACGGATAGTCCTGCGCAGCCGGTAGCAGAGCAGGACTAGTCCTACTATCACCGGAGGAGATAGAACTTTAATACACCCTCTGCTTCAACTTCCCGATCACGAATAATGTGACCGAATGTGAAGCGCTTCTTTCAGGGCTTCGAATGGCAAGGCACCTGGGGGCGGCTAGTGTACGAGTATATAATGACTCCATGCTTATCGCTAGCCAAGTTAAGGGAGAGTTCGAAGCATACGAAGCATCCATGATCAAGTATCTGGAGAAGGCCAAGGCCGCGACAAATGAATTTCCCCACTTTGAGATGGCCCACATTCCTAGGGAGGAGAACATCCGAGCAGACACTCTCTCCCGTCTGGCATCCGTGACCACGGTTTCCAACTCCAGATCCATCTTGGTCGAGGAGTTGTTAGCACCGAGCATAGAAGAGCCAGCACCCCAAGTAAATGCCATCGACTATGAACCCTTGTGGATGGACCCCCTCCTGGATTACTTACTGTGACAACAACTCCCAAGTGATCGCGCTGAGGCTCGCTGCACGCGAGCACGAGCGACATGCTTCACGATGGTCGATGATCACCTATATCGTCGATCCCTCTCAGCTCCACTACTGAAGTGTTTGTTTTCCATGGAAACCAAGTAGGCTATTCAAGAAGTCCATGAAGGACTCTGTGGGAGTCATGTAGGGGGGCGATCACTCGCGTGGACACTAATCCGAAAAGGATAGTGGTGGCCTACTCTACAGCAAGATTGCCTCAAGTATGCCCAGAGGTGCCCTCAGTGCCAGAAGTTCTCCAACCCACACCACCAACTAGCTACGCAACTACATACCCTGATGGAGCCTCGCCCATTTGCTCGGTGGGGAATAGACATACTGGGTCATTTCCCTGAAGCTTAAGGGAGGAAAAAGTGTTGTGTGGGGGAGAAATATTGTGTCCCCTGGGCACAAGTATATAAATGCTGTCTTGTTTTGATGATAGCAACTAATTCATGATAGCAACTGATGATAGCATTTGAAGATAGCAACTGATTGATGCCTTGTTTTTGCTTATAGCAACTGCTTTACACACATATATATATATAACACATTGTTTCTCTGATGCAAGGTTGACGCTGCCAGAAGACACTCCATTCCTCTTGTAATCCCCATCTCACAAGTTATGACCTCAGGCGCATTCTACCATAGCAAAGTGGCCCCCAGTACCATAGCTCGAAAACTTGTGAGTGCCCTTATTAAGGGGTGGGACAACATCTAGTCATCTGCATTCCCTAGCTCCAGGTTATGTCCCTTGACAGTAGCATGCTACCGACGGCATCCTTCAGATTCGAAAAAAAAATAAAACTAAAAGAAATATATGGGGTTAAAAATAGAGAGACCTCGGCGGCCTCAGACTACTCCTTCCATGAGATTACTAAGGGTAAAAATTGCCACCAACCCAGCTGAGGTGAAAATCCAAAAGGGCACCTCAGGTAAAATCCGGTAACCCCTCAGTGTAAAAACCCACAACGGCGCACTGGAAAAAGTAAAAGGGTGTCAGCTCTGTCGAAAACCCACAAGGGCGGTAGAGCCAGTAAAGAGAAAAAGAAATCTCTCTCACTCTACTCCTCACTCCTTAAAGGTTGTCGACCATAACGTCTTACCAACGACAACCTTGATATCATTCCCCAGCAATGGTGGCCAACACACCCCCTAGGATCGGCCATCACCAACTGCAATTTTAGTATTCTGGCTACAACATCATCACAGGTAGCCGCTCAGCTCCAGTTTCAATTTCTAGCTCCAGTATTCCAGCTACAGTGCCCTCACAGGCCAGCTGCCCAACTCCGATTCTAGTTTCTAGCTCCAATATTCCGGTTACAAGGCCTTTATAGGCTAGCCACCCAACTCCAGTCCCAATCACCAGCCCTAGTACTTTGGCTACAATGCCTTCGCAGGCTAGCCGCCTGACTCCAGTTCTAGTATCCTGGCTACAACGCCTCCTACGGCCAGCCGGTAGGCTGAGGTTCTAGTTTCCATCACTGGTTACAATCCTAGTCCAATGACAGGCTCCAGTCCCAGACCCAGTTCCAACCTCCAGTCCCTATCTCAGTCCCAATTCTTGGCCGTAATGCCTTCCCCAGCTAGCTCGGCCCCAACTTCCTAGGCTAATGTGAATTACATTTCCGGCTAACAACATGACAGTAGCTAATACCCTATTGCTCGGTCTACAACCGACACACTCTAGAATCTCTTCAGCAGCCCTAACCACATAGACCATCACATCCCCATAGGTCTATGCCAGTCTTATACAACACAGACTTTTATCCTTTAGAGGACTAGCCCCCAACACCTAGCCATCTTCCCTACTTCCCAATACCCAGCACTCAACTCTCAGTATCCAGCATCTAGTTACACCATTTTCCTTGCTCAGTCACCTACACCTACTCCCGAAATTGGGTAAGCCCAACCCTCTCCCCCCTATACCAGCACACAATAGAAGAATCAAGCACGACTAACAGTAAGTGGTCACCAGTCTACACACACAACAATGTTCCACAAGAAGAAAAGTGGGACAACTCAGCAAATAACAAAAGTCCAGCAAGTTTTCATCAATACCATGTAAAGGAGCCCAAGACATGCCCTTGGGGTAACAAAATACATACAATCTAGATGGCACGAAAAAAAAGGGTGAAAGGGGGTAGTATAATCAAATCCCAGGCTCGCTCCCCTCCAGTGCCGCCAGATGAGACTCAGCAGCTGCAAGCTCCACCTCCAAGGTTGACAAGAGTTGAACACTAGCCTCGGCCTTAGTCTCGGTAGCCTGCCACTCAGCTCTAGCGTGCTCCGCGGCTCGCAACTGCTCCTCCAAGGCCTTCCTCAAGGCCTCAAACCGGCTCTTCGCCTCGCCTAGCTCCACGGTGCTATCTCAGGAAAGCAACATGGCTACCTCAGCGTGGCCCCTCTGCTCCACTATGGCTGACACAAGCTGGGCCTACTACTCCTGTGCCTCTCAGACGGCCACCAGCTGTCGAGCCCTCTACTAAGTCTAGTCCTTGGGCATTGCATTCATCACCCATTCATCATGACCACTTCCTACTTAGCCTATTCGCCATCCTTAGATCCATTAGCGGCCTTTGTGTTTGATGGATCCTGCCATCCTGAACATGCAGCCACCCGCGTGCGTCAAGGACGTCTAGCGCCTGACAGGGTGAATCACTGCTATTAACCATTTCTTGTCCCGAGCGGTCGAACAATGCCTACCCTCCTTCAAATTATTGAGGGGGCCCAAATTAGCATCTGCCACGTTCGCCTGAGATGAGGAATGTCAGAAGACTTTTGTAGAACTAAAGGAGTTTCTGGCTTCGCCCTCGGTGCTGTCAAAACTAATCCCGGGTGAAATTCTGTACCTTACCTCTCATCAACTCCTTCCATAGTGAGCTCGGTCCTGGTCTGAGATGACGCAGGAGTGCAGAGGCTGGTATACTACACCAGCAAGGTGCTTAACGAGGTCGAAAGAAGGTATCCTGCAACCGAGAAACTCATGCTAGCGTTAGTGACCTCAGCCAAGCACCTCTGGCCTTACTTCCAAGGGCACTCCATCATCGTATTGACCAACGAGTCCCTGAAGAAGATCCTCACTCACCCTGAAGCTGCAGGTCACCTCATCAAGTGGGCCATAATGCTCGGGACTTACAACATCTCCTATCGCCCCCACTCGGCCATCAAGGGATAGGCACTCACAGACTGCATTGCAGAGAGCACCATTCCAACCGAGGAGGCCCTTCCACTAGCGCCTGGGCCCACCTGGGATCTTTTCATTGATGGGTCCTCTAACTCGGTCGACAGCGGTACCGACGTCCTCCTCAGATCTCCAGAAGGAGCAGAATTACAGTACGCCTTGAAGTTCAACTCTTAGGCATCCAACAACGTCTCCGAGTATGAGGCTCTCATCTCAGGAGCCAGGATGGCACGATGATTGAGGGCCGAATGAGTCAGGATTCATACTGACTCCCAGCTGGTCGCCAGCCAGGTCAACGGTGACTACGAAGCTCGGGAAACAACGATCATCAAATACCTCGGTAAAAGGAATAGCCCCGCTATTCAAGAGTTTTCAGGTCATCCAGATAACTCGGGAGGAGAAATCCCGGGCAGACACCCTCTCTCGACTGACCACCTCTGTTGGCCCAGAAGGTACTCAATCAGTCTTCCTCGAAGAGATAGAGCGATTGAGCATAGAAGCGGAGCTCATGACCATTGATCAGGCATCACCAAGCGACTAGCGAACCCCATATATATCCTGACTCCAGGACTCTCAGGAGCCCCCTGACCCTTGAGAAGCTCGAAGACTGAAGTATCAAGCTCGGGGCTTCGTCATCTTGGATGAAGCCTTGTACCAAAGGTTTTTCTTCGGTCCCCTCCTCAAATGCCTCGATACTGATGAAGCCCACCAAGAAATTCAAGAGGTCTACGAAGGTGTCTGCGGCACACATCAAGGAGGAAGATCGCTCGCCAGGATCTTGCGGTGGCAAGGCTACTGGTGGCCCCCTCTCCAGCGTGACTGCTTGACCTTGGTTCAAAGGTGCGATCGATGCCAGTGTTTTGATCATCTGGTCCATCAGCCTGCCTCAGAGCTCGTCACCCTTACCGAGCCCTACCCTTTCGCCCGGTGAGGGATCAACATCTTGGGGCCATTTCCTATGGCTCAGGCCCAGAAGAAGTTCTTCATTATCGCCATTGATTATTTTACCAAGTGGATTGAAGCCGAAACCACTGCTAGGATTACCGAGTCAGTCATATGGAGCTTCGTTTGGAAGTTGATCATTTGTCATTTTGGTATCCCTCGAGTGATTGTGAGTGATAATGGTTGGCAATTTGATTCTCATTACTTTAGGAACAAATGTAATGACCTACACATTCGCAACCACTTCACTTCGGTAGCCCACCCCCAGACTAACGGACTACTCAAAAATGCCAACAAAATTATATTAAAAGGCATTAAGGCCATGCTCGATAAAGCCAAGGGTTGTTAGCTCGAGAAATTGCCAAGCGTGCTATGGCCACATCGAACCAGTCTGAGAATCGCCACCGGTGAGACTCCTTTCTAGTTGGTGTGTGGCACAGATGCCGTGATTCTTGTTGGGTCCCGTAGTGCAGGAACATTCCTCCTTCCCTTCGAGACTGTATTTGATGCATTGGTGGAGCGTGGAGGGCACCACCATGTTTTCATGCAGCCACGGATGGCCGAGCAGTGCTTTGTACGAGGTGCGGGAGTCGATGACATGGAATCGCACCTTTGAAGTGAAATCTGCCAAGGTGAGTGTGAATTCTGCTACTCCCAGTGACACTTCACACTTTTGATTGAAGCCGGCGATACACATATCTCTGACTTTCTCGAGACGCACGTTGAAGTGGTGCCTCTCATATATTCTGTAGGGAAGAATGTTGACTGCTACACCGGGGTTGATTAGAATCCTGTTCAGCTCCTGCCCATTCAAGTGCCCCTTCATATACAGTGGTCTGTTGTGGCTGATAGTAGGGAGCAACATGTCCTCCTGAGTGAAAGTCATGCTGGCCTCTGGTAGTGCTTCGGCCAAACAGGTCTCATATTGAGCAGGCGTCTGCAGAGCAATGATGATTGCCTGTCAAGTCTCTTCACTCAGAGAGAGAATCTCCCAGATTGTAAATCTTACAGGGAGCCTCTTGAGTAGCTTCATTATTCTGCTCCCAGCTCAGACATTGGACAGCTTCATCTCCTCTGCCCATCTAGGCTTGGGAGAGCCCTGGACTGCAATCCCTGATGGACCAGCTTCCTTTGGCTAGGATTCTGTGCCTTTTTGCTTAGCGCCAGACTCTTGTTGCTCTTCACCAGCTGCTACCGGGCAAGCCTTGTCTGCATCTGCTACTTTGGAAGGTTGCAGGGGTTGCGGGTGAGTATCCCCAGTTGCAAGGTCGGCCTCCTGACACCGCTGCTTCCCCTTGGACATCTTCACAAATTCCAGAAAGGAAGGGGCTATCCTGCCCCCACTCTTATTGTAGAGGCCTGACGGAGGAGGGATTTGAACTCCCTTGACCTTCGGGAGAGGTGTCTTGTAGGGCTGCTCTCCCCTGAATATTATATTGTGGTTGGGAGGTGGCTGGCGCCCCCATTTTCGGCCTGACCGGGTTGCATGTGTAGCAGTTGCAGCTTCGGCCTTGCCTCCCTTGGCAGGGGGTGTGAAGCAGATTTTATCTCCATCTTCCTCACTGGGCAGGTTGAAAAGGGTTGATAGGGTGTTACAGGAGACGACCTACCCTTCATTGACCTTGGCGGCCTTTCTTTTCTTTCTTTGCTTCTTCTTTTTCTTTACTTCAGCAGGCGTCTGCCCCCAGAACAGACTGCCATCCTTATTAGATGCTGCATCAGCTTCTTCCTTCTGCTCGAGAGAAAGCTACTCCAATTCTTGCCATTGGAGGTGGTCCCGCATCAGTAAGGGCTTCAATTCGAGCTGTACATAATCATCGAGCCCATCTATATAGTTCTGTAGTTTCTGGGCTCTGGGGCTGACTTCCTTTACTGTTGGCAGTGGAGTTTGCCTCCTCCGATTATGAGTAGGTATTCTAATAACTGCAGGTGGATTGGTCCACACTGGTGCTGCTACTAGTGGAGCGGGCCGTGGCGTAACGCCATGCACATGTTCCCCCACTTTTGAGCAAGGTGCCTTCTTCTTCTTGCTTTTTGTAGGGGCCTACTGCCACCCCTGTTGTTCTTTCACGGGCTCTAGGAAGTGGGCTTCATAGGTGCGCCGAGTGCTATCTTCAGAGATCTCCTCGGGCAATGCTTTGTATGCGGAGACCATGTTGACTCCCGCCCTTCTCAGAGGGGCTTCATGTGGCTGTGGAGGGTCGACCTTGTACTCTCTCAGTTCAATTTCATCTTTCTTTACCATGCCTTCAATAATGTCCTTGAAGACGTAACAATCCCCAATTGGATGCCCTAACATCTGGTGGTAAGGGTAGAATCTTGGACTGTCTCTTCTCTTCAGGTCCTCTGGCCTCTTTGGCTCGGGCAAGGTGACCTTGTCATATTGGGTGACCCAGTCGAATAGTATCTTGGTCTTCTCCTTGGGAAAGGAATAGGCCTTCTTCATCTTGTCCCGCAGTGAGGGACCTTCTTTGCCATCTGTGGCTGAGTGAAAAATAACAATGACTTATAGTGTTAGCCATTATCAAAACCATGAGATACAAATGACCACAGGGGCACAACAATGTCCGGACTTAGGACTCTGGCGATCATAACGGATAGGAACAAGGGTGTTATAGTGATAATATAATGGGTGGAAGATGATCCGTCATGGACATGAAGACGTCCAGGCAAACGGTGGCTGGGACGACAAGGAAGTCGATGGAGGAGGGGGTAGACTCGACCTTTGGGGGTATATAACGGACCATGGTACATGCGTTATGTGATGTGTATGATGGATGAACATAGGTCTGTTAAACAACAAAGACGCTAAATGAGATGGAAGGAGAGACGGTGAGTGAGACGGAAGGCCTCCACTTTGAGAGAAGGTAAGAAACCACTATGAGGGCATTATACGATCTTCATAACTGATGGGTATAGGACCGTTAAACTATAGAGACGCAATATGAGACGCTGGGTGAGACGTTGAATGAGATGGTGAATGAGATGATGGGTGATGATGAGAGGAATATAACGGACCTTATGAGGTGCATTATGCTACTATAACGTGCCATTGAGGATGCGTTATGCACAAAAAGGCGATAAATGAAACAGAAGTGCTTGCCTAGCAATAAAATAAGGATAAGACCCAACCAAGGAAGGCAATGACCCATGAAAGAGTCCTCTAACATGCCCAAGAATACTTGACAAGGGTGAACAACTCGGAGCATCATTAAAATGAGTAAGGAGATGACCCGACTAATTGGTCATAAAACAGGTGTCAACATCGACCACCCTCACCACCGAGCACCTCCCCACCGTTGCCACCGTTCTCTCCCTCCCTTCACTACACCGCGGCCCTGTGCGGACCACTCCCCCACCGTTGAGCCCTCCCATGCACATCCCCCTCCAAGCCCTCTCCTCTCTGTGCACTTACACTTGCTAACACCCGTGGCCGCCCCCTCGTCGCTCTCTCTTCACACCCACCACACTACACTCTCCAGCGGCCACCACTCCCCTCTCAGCCTCATGCATTCCTCCTCTCTCACATTCCCTCTCTCTCTCCCTCCCAGGCGACCGTCTCTCTCCCTTCTATCTCACACGGTTCTCCCTCTCCACTCCTCTTGGCTAACCACCACCGCCACTGCCAGGGACACATTCTCTCCTTATCCACACTACACTTCCCTCCCCCATCTCCTCATCGCAGCCACTCCACTCCCTTCACCACCCTCCCTCTCACCGCACTGCTCGCCGGCGAGCCTCCCCTCTCCCCTCACTTCTCTCGACACGCCACCGACTCTGGGCCTCCACTCTCTTCTCTGCCCACCGCACGCAACTCCCCCTCTCTCTTTCTCTCCCACGCATCACCGTCGGCGAGCCCCTCCGACCGCCGTGGCAATACCCCCACCGTCGCACTCCCTCTCCCCCACCGTGAGAGACGGTTCTCTCTTCTCACTCTCCCCCACATCGAACCCTTCTCCAAGACTCTCTCTCTCTCTAACCCACATGCACCCTTCACCTTACTCTCTCTCTAACCCTCGCGCATGCACTTCGCCCCATCGTTCGCGGTCTCGCCCTCCTCTAGCATCTGCCCACACCCTCCATCTCTTCTCCCATGCACGAGTGCCACCGTCGACCTCCCTCTTTCTCTCTCTAACCTGCTGCACCCCTCCGCCGCCTGCACCTTGTTCCCTCTCCCCACCACATAACCACTGCATGCACACGATCACACATACGTCCGCAACATCATTCACCTCCACATTGCCGTGACCGCGTCCCCCTCCACGCGGTTCCCTTTCCCTCTCATTGTGACCCGCACACGCAGTGGCCGCCGTAGCCACTCGCCCTCTCATCCCGCTGTGCCTCACACCCTCTCTCGTCCCCTTCACCCTCTCTCTAGAACTTCCGCAGCCGCACCCCCCTCCTTCACACTCCCCTGTGCGGCCACTCCCCCCCGCGTCCCACACCATAATGCTACCACCACCTCCGCAACGCCCTCACCATCTCCCTCTTCTTCGCCCAAAGAAGTTCACACAATTGATTTCGAAGCATTCAACCAACAAGAAGAAAAGGAAAAAGGAGTGACTAACCCTCCTCCTGCTAAGCCAGCTAAGCAACAAGAAGTCCCGTCCTTGCGAGTCAAAATGAAAAAGCTCTACTCTTTCCCCAAGGATAGGACTCGGAGCCTCTTAGAATGGGCTGTCGCAGGCAACAAGGTTACTCAACCAGAGCCGAAGAGACCGGAAGATACTAGAAAGAAAGATCATCCTCGCTTCTGCCCATATCACCAGATGGTTGGACACTCCATTGAGGATTGTTATGTCTTTAAAGATGCTATTGAAAAGCTAATCAGGAGAGGGGAGCTACAGATAGGAAACTATAAGGTTGATCCTCCTCGCCCGAATGAACTGCCTGCTATGGAAAGAGTAGTCAATATGGTATCTCTATACCAGCAATCATCCGAAGAGGTGGCGGAAGCTTGCATGGCACATCATGCGTTAGCCATAGAAGGAAGAGAGAAGAATAAGCTAAATAATAAGAAGAAGAGTATTGTACTCTCCTACAACACCCTAGCGGCCTTGCCCAATGCGAGCCAAGCTGTTGAAGAAGAAGGCGAGGAGATATGCTATACATCAGTAAGGGTACATCAAGCTGCAACATGTACCTCTTGCCATCAGTCCCGGGAAGAATGGGGACACCCTCCACTACCTGTTGAAGAAGTATGTTATTATACCCCTCCTCTACATGAGGGCATGGGAGCAAGAACATCAACCTATATGGGACCATATGCATCCTACGCCAACAATAAGATGTCGTAGTCCCGCCTAGAATTAGCACTCTCAGCTCCTACCAAGGTAACCTTGCTCTGATGATGGAGCTCTATCAGAAAACACAAGAAGTGGAGATGCTAAGAAAAAGATTGAGTGAGAGGTTTACTCCCGGCCGCACCTGGGTAGGCAGGACGTCATCTGAGACCCTACAAGGTGGCGCCAAATCATTTGGAGCTTCACCATAGCTGCATATGCCCCAGTTAACACAAGGCTGTGAAGGGAGCACCCTCTTGTGGCAGCTATACCATTTGGCCTCCGCGTACCCCTCAGCACTCGAGGCGTGGCAAGGAGCAACTTTTACACTTCATGTGATGTCACCTCTACAATCAGCTGGCTCGCAACAAAGTCTAGCAGCTACAGCCGCAACAAACAAGCTAGTAGTGGAACAAGCAATTGAGATAAATCTGCTGAGGAAGAAGTCACCGAAGCAGAATTGTATATGACCAAAGAAAAAGATGATAAGTCCATGTTGGACTACATTCAACGCTAGAAGAATCTCAATGCAAGATGTAGACATCCATCGAGCTACAAGGATACTGTCTAGCTATGCAAGCATAATCTCAAGAAAGTGGTCCTACTAAGGGTAATTGGCCTCGAAGTCAAGTCCTTCGACCAATTAGAAGACATGGCACTTGACATTGAAGCCTTTTTGGCAAAATACTGCCTGGCTTCCACTACCCTAGTTTAGAGGAATAAGCTAGTCAAAGAGCGATCGACATGAGAAGAAATAAGCACTACTGACTTTGAAGCCTTCGATCGTCAATGGAAGAAATCAAAGGAGGTAGCTGGCCCTTCTTATACCAAGGCTGGTAAGCAAAAGCCCCTCTCACTAAGTGTAGCAACCCTGGTAAATTGAAGGAATAGAAATCCTAAATAGATTGAAGCAAGAAAATGTTCAAGACCTAACCCCTACTTATGAACAACCCTACTTACACAAAATGGGCCTTACACCTAAACCCAAATGGGCCAAGGAAAGGGTGCCCCTACCCAGGGCACCAATTCAAGAAACAAAGACTCATAGAATGGGTGCGATTTTCATGAACTTGTAAACAACATTCGTATCGTATCAGGGTAAAGGTGAAGAGCGCCCCCTGTTAGGGCGCTATTCTATGAAATGAAGACCCTTGCTTGGGCTCCATTTCACTGAGGGTGAAATATGGAAACTGCCGACCATGGTTCGTTCTAAGTAGGCCGAGAAGGGTTTATTCGTTAGCAAGAAGGTAATGCTAACGTAAAGGATGAATTCCTGTTGATTCAGACATAAGGTCCGTCGGGGACGCTGCATAATAGTCAGCTAGGACACAAAGTCTTGCACCGAAAAGGAGTTTATTCGTTGGCAAGAAGGTATTGCTAACGCAAAGGATGAGTTTCCACTGGTCCAGATGTAAGGCCCACAACGGCGATATTATTTGTTTTTGAGGGCTTGGCCAGGGCGGAGTGCCACTAGACCAAGATAGAGGTAGCTCGATCAGGGCAGAATGCCATTAGACCAAGATAGAGGTAGCTCAGACATGGCAGAGTGTCACTAGACCAAGATAGAGGTAGCTCGGTCAGGACGGAATGCCACTGGACCAAGATAGAGGTAGCTCGGCTAGGGCGGAGTGCCACTAGACCAAGATAGAGGTAGCTCGATCAGGGCGGAGTGTCACTAGACCAAGATAGAGGTAGCTCGATCTAGGTGGAGTGTCACTAGACCAAGATAGAGGTAGCTTGATCAGGATGGAGTGCCACTAGACCAAGATATGGGTAGCTCGATCAGGGCGGAGTGCCACTGGACTAAGATAGAGGTAGCTCGATCAGGGTGGAGTGCCACTAGACCAAGATAGAGGTAGCTCAATCAGGACGGAGTGCCACTAGACCAAGATATGGGTAGCTCGGTCCGGGCTGAGTGCTACTGAACCAAGATAGAGGTAGCTCGGTTAGGGCGGAGTGCCACTTGACCAAGACATGGGTAGCTCAGCCAGGATGGAGTGCCACTAGACCAAGATAGAGGTAGCTCAGCTAGGGCGGAGTGCCACGAGACCACGATAGAGGTCGCTCGATCAGGGCGGAGTGCCACTAGACCAATATAGAGGTAGCTCGATCAGGGCGGAGTGCCACTAGACCAAGATATGGATAGCTCAGTCAGGGCAGAGTGCCACTAGACCAAGATAGAGGTAGCTCGGTTAGGGTGGAGTGTCGCTAGACCAAGATATGGGTAGATCGATCAGGACGGAGTGCCACAAGATCAAGATAGAGGTAGCTCGATTACGGCGGAGTCCCACTAGACCAAGATAGAGGTAGCTCGATCAGGGCGGAGTGCCCCTAGACTAAGATAGAGGTAGCTCGATCAGGGCGGAGTGTCACTAGACCAAGATATGGGTAGCTTGATCAGGGCGGAGTGCCACTAGACCAAGATATTGGTAGCTCAACCAGGGCGGAGTGCCATTGGACCAAGATAGAGGTAGATCGATCAGGGCGGAGTGCCACTAGACCAAGATAGAGGTAGCTCGATCAGGGCGGAGTGCCACTAGACCAAGATAGGGGATTTCGGTCATTCTGGGAATGTCGGTTGAGCCATGTGGTACAGCTTTATATTTTTTCCATTAAGGGGAGAGAACTGGATGACTCCTTTGTGATCTACCAGGACATAGGCACCCCCTTCATATACTCGGCGGATGACATATGCTCCAACCCAGTTTTCAACCAACTTTCGTTTGGGGTTGGAGGCCATCACTTATCTTCTTTTGACCATTACTAGGTCTCCTTTCTTGAACTCTCGTCCCCTAACCATCTTATCGAAAGCGCGAGCCATACGGGATTGGTATAGTTGAATATTTTGTTGCGCGCGAAGACGCTTTCCTTCAAGCTCAGCGAGCTCTTCTAATCTGCTTTCTATGTTGGTTTGTTCATCGCTAGCCAAACCATGTTGGATGGCAACTCGTAGCGAAGGGACTTCTAATTCAATTGGCACTATAGCTTCCGACCCGTATACAAGGGAGAACGGTGAGCAGTCGGTTGGGGTTTTATAGACCGTACTACAGGCCCAAAGCGCTTCGTACATCTTTTCTTCCCAGTCCTTTTTGTTAGACTTGATAGTCTTTGCCAGTAGTGTGCATAACATTTTGTTGAAGGCTTCTGTAAGTCCATTGGCTTGAGGGTTGTAGGGGGATGATGTCCTCCAGTCAATCTTGTATTTATCAGCCAGTCGATAAACCTCACCATCTTCCCTCTGGTCAAAAGTCATTCTCAAGTAGACCCCCAATCTGTCCTGCCAGATCTGTAACCAGAGCTAGAAAATCATGGAGTTTGCAGAGTTTCTCATTTCCAATCCTATTGTTGGATGGATATGTAAAAATTATATGTCGTATCCCTTCGAGTCTAGTTTCCAACAGTGCCAATCTTGCCTCGATCGGACACTGGATCTGGGTGGAATAATTATTTTCTTGGAGGCACGCAGATCTGATCTGAGTCAAGTCAGCAGAACAGAGTTGGGAGTTAATTACCCCATAAATCCTCGGCATCCAAGCCAACGACCGCCGCTCCCAGGGATCGACCAGCAACCCCCCAGCCGCATCCCAGCCAGTTGTCGTGACCAGAAGGTTGCCGAAAGCCACTGTCCCAAGGGCCGAGTTCGCTTGCTGTCCAGCAGGCTGAACCGAGTTTGAACAGTGTCGAGTCAGACCAGCAACCCCTCTCCGCACCAAGAGCCCTTCCGAATTGCTACCCGTCAACCCAAGATCAGTCCTCTTGGGCCCCACTTACAGCCCTTTACCTCCCTGTGTAGAGTGGGTAGTGAAATTCTTGCTGTAATTATTGTAATTATTTTTACCGGGAGTACAAGTCTTGGCCGGGGTCGCCTTCCCCAAGCCCGGTGGCGTGGAGGTATCATCTCTAACTCTTGGCATTTACTTTTCTCGTATATTTTTATAGCCGGTGCATGAGTGTGTTAGGTTATCTAGCCCGTCAATTTTATTACCGCTATGAGTGAGTGAGTGTGACTGTCCCGTGACCCGATTTGGGCATGTGAGAGAGCTGATATCCTCGACTCATTACCGGTTTCTCAACCACGTAGATCCGCACACTTCCCTCACTAGGGATGAGTCGCGAGCTTGCCTAGAGTCTCAGGTCCCACATCAATTTGGTACCAAGTCTGTGTCATCGTCCCGCATCAGAAGAATGAAATGTAGAAAAAAGAGCTAGGTGAGGTTAATGTGAAAATGAGTGAGTGTGAGAAAGCTAAGGACGAGGTAGAAGTCAAAGTTAAATCCCTCACCCCTCAACTAAATGACATGAAAATAGCTCATGCAAATCTTGTAAAGGCAAAAGAAGACCATGGTGAGAAATGTTCAAGTTTCATGCATGGCAACAAAAATACTTTTCATTACATAATCAAAAGTTCACAAAATCATGGAGAGTGTTCATACACACATAAAAACACAAACTGTTATTTCTCGATTCCCCTCTACTTCTAAAAATGTAAATAAAAGAAACAAGTTGGGTAGGAAAAGACCTCCTTGTTTTTATTGTGGAAAAGTAGGGTATGATATGTACATATGCCAACTGATGAAGTATGATGATGATCTATTTTGCAGCAAGTATAGTCAGATTTCTGTGAATGCTAACCTCAAGGGACCCAAGCTTGCTTGGGTACCCAAATCAAAATGAGCTCGTGTGCTTATTGGTGCAGGTCTGCATGAAGGCAATGGAAAATAAATGGTATCTGGATAGCGGATGCTCCAGGCACATGACTGGGAATAAAGATCTTTTTGCAGACCTAGCAGAGAAAAAGGGAGGAATGGTAATTTTTGGCAGACAGGATAGAGGTAACATTATAGGCATTGGGAGAAATGGTAAGGATCTCAACCATTGCATCAAGGATGTCTTACTTGTTAGAGGTCTAAACCATAATTTGCTAAGTATCAGTCAACTCTGTGACAAGGGTCACAAGGTCATATTTGAATCTTCTCACTGCACCATTGTTGATGCAAATACTCATGAAATCAAATTCATAGGAGTGAGGAGTAACAACACATATCATGTTGACTTTAATGAAATTACTTCTGAAAACTTGTGCTTAGTTGCCAATAAAAATGAAGATGTTCGGTTGTGGCATCACCGTCTTGGGCATGCCAGTTTCAATGTAATTAGGAAGTTGAATCGGAATGGTTTAGTTAGAGGTCTTCCATGTTTGAATTTTGAAACTTCAAAGATCTGTGAAGCATGGGTCTCACGATGGACCGCTACTAAGCTTTGTGGTCTCTAGGAGACCGTCAGGGTGTGCCTAGCGGCCAGGGCATGACCGTTTGTCTATTTTCTTAGTCGTTCAAGGTCAGTTGGGTAGCAGCCTTGCGATTGACCGCTAGCCATGACGATGGACTACTACTGAGCTTTGTGGTCTCTAGGAGACAGTCAGGGTGTGCCTAGCAGCCAGGGCATGACCGTTTGTCTATTTTCTTAGTCATTCAGGGTCTGTTGGGTAGCAGCCTTGCGATTGACCGCCAGCCAACAGCTAGCGGTTAGGCCAAGGACCACCACCTTGCTTGGCAGTCTGGAGGCGACCGCCTACGGTTCGAACGTCTCTGGGGCTTAGCGGTCCTGGATGGATCGTTAGGCTAGGCCTTGTGGTCCGGAGGAGACCGCCAGGCGCTGTGACGGTCCAGGGAGGACCGCCATGCAATTTTCATGTTTGTCGTGTCTGTTTCGCACTGTGATGGCCTCCGGTCGACCCGGTTGTGACCCAGTGGTTGACCTTTGGCCTCGTGAGAGTCACGGGCACCCGGGGGTTCTGTGTTCATGTTTTTAGGGGTGTCCGAATGTATCGAGGTACCTCGATTAGCATGCCCATGGGTCTTGGGGGTCCGGGTGACCCCATGTGTTCCAAGCTTTCATGCTTTTGGTAGATCGAGTCGTCGTGTGTCAGCACGAGTGCGGTGGGTCTTCCCCGTATGACTTGGGTTCTCTGGAAAAGTGGTTTCCCAGTTGGCCATGCGTATGGCCTTTCACTGTGAGTCTAGTTGACCAGCCTGGGACTGGAGATTTTTCGTGCGTCCCTTGGATAAGGGATCGACTCTGTGGCTTGTGAGCTGCATTGAAAATCACACTACCGTGGTTTCAGACCTAAGGATTAGGCTAGATTGATAGTGTTGTGCCATCATGTGCAGCGGTCTTGACTCGAGTCGCGTGACTCAAGGACTGTGGAGCTATTAGGTCTAGTGGGTTGTCCAGAGTCTGGTGGCCGCGAGCCACCTGTTACTCCGTGTTACTCGCAATGGGTGCATGCATGGTTTTCAGTGTTCATGTTTAGTGATCCCCCACTAGTCGTAGCTTTCCTTTACATGTATGTACAGACCCACTTGGGAGTGGTGGAGAGCGTGACCCGAGTGAGGTGAGTTTTAGGCCTTTTACCGTAGGGCCCCTTCCCTTTGCAGCCTGAGTCTGGCTGGGGGGAAAACCAGCTAAAGGACCTGACCTAGAGGAGATGGTCTGTGTGTGCACGCGTAGTTGGGGGCAGAGGACCCGTGCCGATGAATGCGACCCCAGCTAGTTCTTGTTTTGTGTTCTTGGTTACTATACGGTGTCTCAGTCTTCGCTTGGGGCGTCGTAGGGAGACACCTAAGGCTGCAGATAAAGTCATCAGTGGACGCATTCGGCCTTGCTTCTGGTGGGCAGGTACTCCTATCACGTGACGTGAGTTTGTCATGACTCGAGTTCCCATTTCTCATCTGCGAGATGACGTTTTGAATGTGGTTTCGGTGTCGACCTTCGTGTGTGAGCATAGGCCTCCACGATAGAGGCATCATGGCATTTTCCTAGTAGCGTGGCTAGGACGATTCGAAGTCTGGTGGTCCCCCGACTGTAGGATCGGGGTGTTGGTTTCCTTTCTGGTAGGAGTAGTTGTAGAGCCGTAGTTTTATCGGCTACTGCATTTTGGGCGTATGTGTACGGCCGTGCTTTCTATCGTTGTTGTTGTAGCCGCTTCCGTTATTGCTGTTGTTCTTGCTGTTGCTGCTTTCTGATACCGTCATTATTTTAGGTTGGGGTTTCGCGGGACCCCTACTGAGCCAGTGATAGGAGGCTCACCCTTGGTTTTCAGGTGTTGTGATTCTTCCTCAAGGTTCGAGGGTGCTACGTGGAGATTCTTAGTTGCCAGCTTGCTAGGTTGAGTGTTCACTCGATGTTGGGTATGTTCTTTGCCTTAGACTGTACTTCTGTTGGACTGGATTCTATTGTTGAATATGCATGGACTTTGCAACAGAAAAGATACTTGAAAATGTAAGCAAGTGTAAAAGTAATTGCAAAGACCAAGTACACAGCATGCACACTGATGAACGCACAATTGGATTTTTAATGCAAATCCCCCTCAGATTAAGCACAAACACCAAGTGTTATTAAATGGCAGATCAATTAAAAAGTTGACAGTTAGTGTATAACATCATCAAAACAGTAGGAACAAGATAGTAGAGGTTCAACAGGGGCTCCCGCCGTACTTGGCGCAACAAGATGCCTTCTCTCAAGGCTGAAGACCGCTAGAAGTTGAAGGAGATTGAGCGGTATCCTCTCTTTGATGCAGATTTAGCTCTGACTCTAGCGCTGCTCCGGGAGCTGGGATTGTGTCCCCCGTTACCATAGGGTACCCACTTTATTTTTTGTTGAATTGCCTTGATCCTGAGGGCGTCTGATCAATTTGATTCTCCTTTTAGGGGCGACTAAAGTGCAGGGCTGGACCAACGAGATTCTCGGGCAGCCGCAGAATGTTCCCCGCCCTATGGATCACGTAGCTCCAGGGACCAGTCAAGTGTCCGTCGTCGCCCCCCAAGCCAAAGTTGCGTTCACCCCGGGGAGGTTACAGTACCCGATCCCGGTCGACATTCCTTTGGTGGGCTCGCTGGCGGCTTCTGTGGCGAGTGGGGGCCCTGGTCCTCAGAGGGGCTCTCTTGGAGGAGTCGTCAGTTCAGTGGGTGGAGAGTCTGACATGGCCGGTGGTAACCACGTCATCCTGACTGATGATGATCTAGCAGCATTGGACACCTGGCGTCGGGCAAGGAAGAGAGCGAGGACTTCTACCTCTGCTCGGAGTAGCATCCCGCATCCCCCACCAGCTGAGCCACTTTCTTTTGAGGCCTCGTCGCCCCCGTTGGTCAGAGAGTCGGTGGTCATTGCCTCTACGTCGATCCCCCCGGTACGGGGCCAAGATAAGGGCAAGGCCCCAGCGACGGAGGATACCAATGCTCCCTCCCTGTCGGCATCTCCTCAGCGTAGCCCAGCCTCCCCTCCAGGGGACTTGACCTCTGGGCTAGTCGGGATCGCAACGATCATCGATCTCATGGGGAGGAGCATACACTGGTTCGAGCATACCAGCCCGTTCAACCCCGGGGCAGAGAGGGAGCTGACAATGGTGGCTGTGAGGAGTGCGAGCCTAGTCGTCAGCACTTTTGGGTTGTGGCGGCATTACTTCCAGGGGCTGGCCCAAATGTAGGAAACCAGCCAGGCCACCCAGACCGAGCTTGGGGGTGCTTGGAGGAGTCTGAGGGGGCTCACGCTGAGGCCCAGAGGCAGTCAGTCCAGCAGGGACTAGCCCTTGTCGGCATGGAGCACGACCGTGATCTTTTCCGGGCGCAGGCTGACGCCATCGAGGAGCGAGTAGCTAAGTTGGCGGTGAAGGTTCGGGCCATGAGGACCCGTGCCTTGGAGGTCAACGTGGAGATAGCCACGCTGCGCTCCTCAATGTCTACTGCGAGCAAGGAAGCAGTGGAGTAGTTCCATTCTTCTTCGGCCTACCAAGACGAGCTGACGGAGGTGGCCTTGGAGTTTTACGGGCTGGCCCGTGATCGCGACTTCCGGGAGGGCTGGAGCGCCGCTGTGAAGGCCATCGTGGATAGCTTCGGTCGAGAGGCCCCGCCCCTCCCTCCCCCTTCGTCACCTTACGGCCCGGAGGTCGACGACAATGAGGGGGAGCCTGAGGTGGCCGGAGCTGAGGAACCGACATCAGCGCTGAACATGGGGGAGCGAGCTCCTGCGGGTGTCTCGGTGGTAGGAGGCCAGGTGGTGAATCTGGGTGAGGACTCACCTCCCGTTGCAGCGGCCGATGCACGTGACCCCGATGAGGCTGGGGCACGTGATGATATATTCGGGGTACACCCTTAGAAGGGTGCCCTAACTCGCTCATTTTGATGTTTTCCTCTGCTTCTGCCTAGGTGGCAGATCTTCTTTTGTAAGCCTTTAATTTTGGAATAGAAATTCAGATTTATAACCCGACCTCTCTTTTTGGAAATTCACTCTCACTCCCAACAGTTTATCCAAATTTTCTTGGTCATCAACAAATTTAGTTAGTGAGCTTTTCAAATCTTGAATTTCATTTTCAAGGGATGCAATATGTAGCTCATAACTAATAATTTATTATTCACTGCAGATAGTACATTGATGTGAGACAACCTAGGGGTGCAATGGGAAGACCGAATGATCCTCGGACCTAGATCCACAAGCACATATGCAAGAGAACAGATTCAATTTCGACAGGTTCGCTCACGTGGTGCACACTCTTTCCCAAAGTCATCTCGGGATGGTGGTGAGGGTCCAGGGTGGGACCTTACTATTCCGAGGGCTTGTTTATGCCTGGGCTGACTCCCAGAGGGTCTGGGATTCCCATAATTTGTGGGCAGCTAGCAAGCCGAGGGTGTGGGTTATGTGGTGGATCTCTCAACTTACTTTGCGGTGGGCTCACAAATGGTGGAATATGGGGCGAGCGCTCACCTCACCATTCGACAGGCATTAAGATGCAATACTAAACAAGTAAAAGTCAACTAGCAGGGGGGGACCAGACGCTCACTTAATTGGAGTGAAGACGCCGATTCTGATCGGATACGAAGGCGAGTAGGGAAGCATGGGAACACAACCCGCACGCTGCACCGATGTCGCTTAACCTGCTATAATTTTAATACAAAACTACGCCTCACACATAAGGGTTGGCTCAGGGGTGGGGAGAAAGAGTTACAACCAAATTATACATCCACACAGGGAGGGGCGATCAGGCAGCCAGGTAGGGAGGGGGTTCAGCGGCGTTAAGGAGGTGGCTGAAATACCGGTCTGCACGGTCACTGGCGTAGGTGCTTTGCTCAGGTCCCAGTAATTTGTCGAAGGTGAAACTTTCTACCTGGATGTCTAATGAAGGTGAGGCCAGCTCCGCTGGAAAGATGCTCATCTTGTGAAACTCTGGGAGGAAGATCCAGCACGTTTGGGGGTCAGTGGTGTCCGGAGTGACTGCTCTCACGAGACTGTGCCACTGCCATTTTCTATAGGCTAGAGAGTCCTTGCTAATGGTGTAACTCCTGGCTGGGATGTCAAAATGTGTTGGGACTGGCTCCGTTGGAAAGAGGGACGACCCAAGCTTGGCTACATTGAGTTTCACCTTGAAGTCTGCTCGTATGACAGGATGGGACCTTCTGGTCGCCGACTAGGTACAACAGAATGTGAGAACAAGAAAGTATGCCCAACTTACTGGCACTATAACTCTCTGATCCGGAGACGAATGGAGTCAGGGCCTACCTTGGCAGAAAGAGGGGCATCTCAGGGATGCTCCAGAACTAGAGTGGCCTTGTTCTACTGGGAGAGGTGCCAGCACTGTCCGTTCTCGTGAGGTTGTGTAGTCGGGGTCGCCGACTAGATATGGGAGCCTTGTCGGGGTTGGTCCTCTTAACCTCGTTGCCAGATGAAGCCGAAACCACTACCGTTGTGAAGAGGGGAGACCTAGGTTGACCTCTAACAAAGGTGGGGAGCCGGGGCTGCTGGTTGGGGAGGAGATGGCTTCTGCAATCTGGCTAGTGCAGAGCTTCTTGAGCACAGGCGAGTAGTCTGCACACACAGGGGATGACTATCGAAACGGAGTGCTCTGGTATCCGAATGACCTCCTTCTTCTTGGAGCTGAAAGAGGGCTACAGGTGGATCGCCTCGGCCAAAAGGCATGCCAGGAAACTCAGAAGAGTAGCTGTGGGAGCTTCTGCAACTCGTCTCTGCCTCCAGCTAGAGTCGATCTCCGTAGCCTGATGGAAATGGGCCTCCTACCCAACTCCAACCTCGGATGAGGGTGCACGACCACTTGTTGGAAAGCCACTTCAGAGTAGAGTCTTTAGATGCTGGGTTGGATGCCAGAAGCTCCTCAAGGAAGGTGGGGGCATCACTGGAACAGGGCATCTGATCTTCTAATGTGTCTGCCTGAGTGATAGTAAGAGAAAGAGATGGAACATGGGGATCCAACAATAGATCTGCGGGATAGATCTTGGTAGATGGATTTTACACCCCAAAAATGTTGTCAGAATCCTGAAAAAGACCTATGTGCGTTTTTCTATCTCTCCCCTCTAGCTCCACAAAAATCCCCATGCCCTAAAATTTGTGTTTGAGTTTCCGCCAAGCCCCATAAACAGGCAGCTTCTATTCTGCCCTATGTGTCAGTCATCCTAAGCCAACAGAAACCTCTGAGGCACAGTCATTCTCATTTCCAATCCCTTCATCTGATCGACCTGAGAAAATTATATGTCGTAGCCCTCTGAGTTCTGTATCCATCGGTTTTAATTTTGCGTCGATCCGACATCAGATCTGGTCGCAATAATTCTTTTCGTGAAGGCGCGCAGAGCAGGTCCGTAAACAGGCCAGTAACTCAGTCCGGGGATTAAATCTTCAAAAATTACGCCAGTCCACCATCAGAGACCGTCACTCCCGGAGGCCGCTTGGCAACCCATCAGCAGTGTCCCAGCAAGCTGCCACAGTGAGGAGTCAACTGGAAGCTTCCGTACCAATTGCAAAGATCCCGTGCTGTACCGAGTTGGAACAGTATCGAGTCAGGACCGAGTCAGACCAGCAACACGTCTCCGGCCCAAATTGTTGCCCGTCAACCCAAGGACGGTCCTCCCGGACCCCATTGTAGCCTGTTATCTCCCTGCATGGAGTGGGACTTAACTATCTTGATGTAACTAAGTTGTCATTTTTACCGGGAGTGACGGTTCTTGGCCGGGAAGTCTTCCCCACACCCCGAGCGTGGAGGTACACGCGCCCCTTACCTTGTCTTCCTTGCTTAGCTAGTATACATCTTTCTGCCGCTGCATGTGAGTAGTTATTTTCCTAGCTAGTCCTATATTCATCACCGCTGTGAGTTGTGAGTGCGAGACCTGTCCCGCGACTCGTTCTGAGAGTGAGAGTGAGCCGACCCCTCAAGACTCAAAGCCGGTTACTCAACCATGCAGATCATCGCGCTTCCCTCGATGGGGGCAACCGTGAGTTAGCGCTCCTTGTTTGGGGCATATCGCCTCTGCTAGAGCTCGCTTGGTGCCTCGCTGTAGTGTGGTTGCTGGTCACGTTGCCCGATTAGTCACGTCGTCTAATAGAGTCCCAGGTTCGCACCAAGGTCGAGTCGAGTCTCATAGTCACCCCGCATCAAGTGGCCTCCCCGGATGAAGTCAGATCCGAGCACGAGGAGCAAGAAGAAGTATTGCCTTTACCACTGCGACCACGGCCACGACACCGCCGACTACATCAACTTGAGGGATGCCATTGAGGACCTCGTCTGGAGGGGACTCCTCGACAAGTTCCTCTCCAAAGCCATGGAACGGCCGTAGAAGACACCCCCGTTGATCGACAACCGGCCTAACAGAAAGGAGATCATGATGATCTCTGGGGGGCCAGCCTCGGGGGGAGATAGCGCGAGCAAGAGGTGACGATACGCGATGACCGTCCGCACTGCGGACCAAAGTGACGACACCCAACACAGGATTTCCACCCCGGGCCATCTAGGAGACCCTATTGTCTTCTCCGAGGATGACCTAGACGGTGTGACCACACCCCACTCCGATGCTTTAGTGGTCTCGGCCACCATCAACCAATGTACTATGCGCCGCATTCTAGTGGATAATGGGAGCGGGCCTGACGTTATTGCTTATGACTGCCTTGTCCTCATGGGTGTGGATATGTCTCGACTCACACCATTGCACACACTGCTATATGGGTTTTCTGGCACGACCATCTGCCCGGAAGGACGCATCTCGCTCCTGATTACGTTCAGGACCGCACCAAAAGAGGTAACTTTTCTCGTCGACTTTACCGTAGTTTGCGCGATGACAAGATTAAACTCCATCATTGGCCGAGGGATCCTCGGCACGCTTCGAGACGTCCCCTCCTCTTATCATCAGAAGCTTAACTTCCCCACCCCCCGGGAGGTAGGGGAGGTCCAAGCTGAACGGCCTGTCGCCCGACCATCTAGGGGACGAAACCTCAAAAATTAGGGCTTGGAAGAGGGAGAACATATGATATAAATAAGGTAAATATATGATAAACATAAAGTTAATACTCCCCTCTTTAAGATGGAGTGGAAGGAGGACGAAGATGATAAAGCATGACTCCGCCAAGGCTTGATGAACATGCCCTCGTTGCAAAGTTGTAGCAGAAAACCAGCAAACTGTGATGATTTACGAAAAATAGGGGCAAAGAAAAGAGGGTAAACGACGATGAAATGAATCCAAAATAGAACCAAAATGAAGTTAATACTTCTCTCTTCAGGCTAGGGTCGAAGTAGGATGAAGACAATTCGGCATGGCTTCTCCGTCGCCTCTGAAGCACGTCCCCGTCGCAAGGTCTGCACAGGGCTCTCTCTCTATATATATTTTTTGTCCAAAATAACTAATGGGAGAAAGGGAGAGTGCACCCCTTTCCAGAGGAAAGGAATGTTCTCACTCCACCTTTCATACCACTAGAAGTATTTTTTATTACTTTAGAAATCAGTGAGTACAATGGTGTGAGGGCCACGCCTTTGATGTACAAAAAGTTGAAAGGCTGTACAACTTGAATAAGATGAAAGGAAAAAGGAAACATAGACTATATGTGCCGAGTGTGAATATTAGGTAAGTGTGAGGCATCCGCTATGATAGAGCCTCTAGCCATGAGGGGCAACTCTCTAGAAGACAAGAACACTTTGTTACAGCCCATCGAGATAGCATAATTCGCCAAGGCATCCGCAATTTGATTGGCTTCTCTGTATATATGCACAATAGAAGCCTACTGAATTTTGAAAGAATGCTGAAGCTTTCTCCACCATGGGAGAAAAGACGAAGGGGGGCTTCTATTTTGCTGTAATAGAGTGACCAAATCTAATGAATCTGAATATATAATAGAAACTGGAATGCTATATGATTGGGCCAATCTTAAACCATCAAGAAGAGCCCTTCCTTCTGCAACCATATTTGTCCCACAACCATAAAAATGAGAAAAGCCCAGCAACATTTTCCCTTGAGCATTTCTGAAGCATCCACCTCCCCCGGACATGCCTGGATTGCCTTTACTAGCGCCATCAACATTAAGAGAGTAACCTGTCCTGGGAGCAGTCCACCTAATAGTGATGCAAGATAGTCTTTTATGAGTAATAGACATACCCATAGAATGAAGAATGCTACTCAAGGGGTTGCTAACACCATGTTTGAAAGTGATCTGCTTCAAGGTTTGAGCAATTTCATCATGTATGTGCTCAGCTATCTGAGTGAAATTAACTCTGGACCCTTCATACCTGACGCAGCATCTGAATTTCCAAGTTTCCCACACAATCAACATAGAAACTAACAAGGAGAGAAAACCTTGTGGGCTGTGAACAGAGGACTCATTGAGAATGCTGGAAAGCCGACAGAAAATGGATTTAATTTCCCGGTGAGAGCTAACTAGAAGATGACCAAATTTGTTCCACAAATAGGCAGCAATTTCACTAGTAATGAAGTGATGATCAGAGTCTTCATTATCATGAGAAAATGAATAGCAATCACACCGGGAGACAACGTATATCCCACTTCTCTGAATCCGGCTGTCCACAGGAACTGCATGATTGATAATTTTCCAATAAAAAAGGGAAGCACGAGGAGAAAATTTTTGATACCAAAGTTTAGAAGCTGGGACAGTAGTCACTTGCCCTTTGATATATTCATAAGTGGACTTAATACTAAAGTTTCCTGAATTAGTGAAAGTCCATATTGGGATATCATCCACTTCTTGAATAATATATCTATAGAGGTCTGTCTGCAAATTGTAATCAGTAATCCCATTCCAAGTCGGATGGTGATGATCAATCAACACAGATTGGATAGAGCAATCTTCAAACCAAGGACTGATCTGGTAGGATGAATGATCCAGCAGTGGTTTATCCTTATACCAAGTATCTTTGAGAAAGTTAGTATTAACACCATTAAAAACAACCTTGCGCATGCCTGATAGAAGGATTAATTTGGCTTTCTCCACCGGTCAGGTGAGCGACTGAATCCCCTTGGCTGGTTGCATGCTTTACTCATTTAGTATCGCCTTGAATGCCCGTCAGATGGTGAGCCGAGAGCCCGGACTTGCACACTACTTCAAGTGTGCCCACCGCAGAAAGTGAGTGAATGCCACCCCAAAACCCACGCCCCCGGCGTGCCGGCCCCCACACTAGTTGGGAATCCCAGACCCTTAGGGGTTAGCCTAAGCTAGCCTTGGCCCTTAGAGTGATTGGCTTCCGCCTTGGACCCTCGCCATCATCGCTCGGTCACCTTCGGGGGATCGTGTGCGCCGTGAGAGTAAGCCGTACGCGTGAGTCCATGATCTCCTTTATATGCTTGCTGGTCTAGGTCCTAGGGTTGTCATTGCATCCAACAACGTCATAGGGTGGTGCCACATCATTCTCCCTTCTTGATCAAGGACTCAACAGTGTCTTTAAAGATATAGCAGTCCTCAATAGGATGCCCGATCATTTGATGATACGGGCAGAAACGAGGATCGTCTTTCCTTCTGAGATCACCCGGCCTCTTTGGTTCAGGGAGAGTAACCTTGTCGAATTTTGTGGCCCATTCGAACAAGAGTCGAGTCTTATCCCGAGGGAATGAGTATAGCTTCTTCATCTTATCCCGTAGGGACGGGTCTTCTCGTTGATTGGTGGACTTGGACGGGGGAGACTCAGCTACCCCTTTCTCCTTTTCCTTTTGTTGTTCAAAGGTCTTGAAGTCGACCGCGTGCACTTCTTGAGGTGCCGGTCATTTATCAGTTGACCTAGTCTTCTGGCTTGAAGTGGCAGGAGCGGCAGAGTATTTTGAAAGGAAAGCCACGACCTCCTATACCACATTGTTCAGTTGATCAAACAACTTGATTTCAGTGCCTATCATTCTTTCCAGCGCTTCTCTTCACAAGTTTTGCTTGCATATTTGGATGGCATCCTCCTAATGCGGTGGGCGCCTACACCTCATGCTGAGGTTCCTCCATCTTTTGATATATTCCAAGGCAGACTCATCGTTCCTCCACCTGGTTTTATATAGTTCAGCTACCATCACCTCCCTTTCGATGATGTGGAACCTTTCTTTGAATTTTCTTTGTAGGTCTGGCCAGTTAATGTAAGCTCGAGTACCACTTGAAGGCGAGCCCCATTAATGTAGACCCAAAGAATTTTAGGAGGTACGACTCGTCAATAGCCAAGTCGCCCATCACATTAGTCTAGTAGGCAATGTGCTCACGCGGAGACCCTTGCCTGTTAAACTTCTTGAACTTTGGAGGCTTAGTGATGCCAGGGGGCAGCCTCTTGGCAGCATTGTGCACCGGTTGTGAGGCGATCGCCTGCGGTGAGGCTTCGAATGCCTGGCCACTGCCCCATGATGTTCCAAGCGGGCCTTCACCCTGTGCGGGCACGGAGAGGTGCATATCCCTCTCACTCAGCTGCTTCTTTAATGCTTCAATTTCTTGTTGGTACTTATGCAGCAACATCAGCAAGGCTGGGTCACTGATGGGAGGGTTGGGGTGGCTTCCCTTATCCTCGCCAGGTGTTTCTTCAGATAAGGTGGACGGCATGGCGCTATCTCCCTCTGTCGTAACCACATTAGCCGCTAGAGTCACTGCGGCTTCTTCCGGACTTGTCATATCATCGAGGATTTGTAAGGCCTCACTAGCGGCCTTTCCTCTTCTTGTGAGAGGGCCGGGCCTTTCAGCAATTCTGGCAACTTCTTTAGGCTCTTCAAGTAGGGCACCATAATGGCTGGTCGTTTCGACGACATTACAAGTATAAACCTGTATATTTTCACTTCTTCTCCTTGCACGTCTAGTCGGCTGACTAGGGAAGGTCAATCTTTCAAACACCGAGACTCTCGGTGGATCTTCTTCATGCCGGGGACGTTCATAACACCCTGATTCTACTTCTTCTATTTCAACCGGGTCGATTGGACATTCTCGACCCTCTTCAATGGTGGTGATGGCTTGTAGTAGCCATTGCCTCCCTAAGGAGGTGTTCCCCCCACCCCCCTCTTTTCTCTCATTCTCTCTTTCTCACTCTCTCTCTTCTCTTTCTCTCCCCCTCTCCTCCGGGAGGCTAATGGGGGTGAAGGCGGGCGAGGTAGGGATGGCGTGAGGGTGAGGAGTGCGAGGATGGGACGAGGATCGAGATGACGGAGGCACGGCGAGCTCGGTCGTGAGTTCAGGGGCCGGCGAGGGTTTCAACGGTGCTTTCTTTGTGGATCGGCGTCCACGACGCATCAAATCTTCGGTGGAGGTAGGGGGACGGATCCTTAACCCTTAACCCTTGTACTTCCATTCCTGTGAGTTTCGTAGGCCGTGATGATCCGAGCGGGCTAATCGTGACGTTTTGAGAAAAATCCATATTTTAGGGCTTGTGTGTCGATCCGTCGTTTCGTCACGTTTCGGACCGATTCGAGGGCATAGATGCATGCTAGGGGTGTCGGGGGAGCTTCACCCTTGTTTTCCCCATCATCCATGGATGATCAGGGCGTGGAACGGGTTTTTGGGAATGTTCCCATCGTCCTGTTCTCGGGTGAGTGTAGCGGTCCTTCCAGAGACTGCCACACTCACTGGCGGCCCAGGGTCGACGCGCCAGAGGCTGTGGCAGCCCAAGGCGGGTGTGCCACAGGGCACTGTTTTGTCGGCAGGGCGTCCGTCGGCCTAGCAGCCATACGATAAACTGCCAGAGCTTGTAGCACTCCTAGGTTCGATCGCCAGAGAGGCGAGTTGACCATTGATTTCTGGCTGTTGGTTTTGACTATTGGAGTAACGTGTACTCTAGCGCACCAGGGTTGGTCCACCAGAGCGCTGTGGCGGCCTAAGGGTGGGGCGCTAGAGCTAACGTGACCTGTCTTCTAGCACTCCAGGGTTGGACCACTAGAGACTATGGCGGCCTAAGGTAGGTGCACCAAAGCTAGTTTTTCTTCTTCTTCTGGCGCTCCAGGGTTGGACCACCAAAGTCATGTGGCGCTCCAGAGTTGGACCGCCAGAGCCTGTGGCGGCCTAAGGTTGGACTGCCAGGCATTATGCTGCGCTGAGTGGGCTGCAGTCTTGTTTCCTCGACCATGGTTTTCGTGGGCTAGTTCTTACTTCCGGTGACCTGACCACTAGTCGTAGCTTTCCCATGGCACACGTGTGCTAGCCCACTGGGAGCACTGGTGCAGCGTACCCGAGTGAGACGGTGAGTAGGCTGGTTACCGTAGGACCCCCGCGCACAGTCGAGTCCGGGCTCGGGGGGAATTACCAGCTAGAGGATAGGCCTAGGGCGTATAGTCTGACTGTGCACACGAGGTTGAGGGTTCAGACCCGCGCTAACGAGTGTGACCTCAGCTAGTCCTTGTTTTGTGGTACTTCTGGTTACTGTGCATGTCTGAGTCTCGCGCCTGGGGCGTTGTAGCTAGACACTTGTGACATGGTGTAAGATGTTAGGGGACGCATCTGGTCGTTCTTCTAGTGGGTGGTGCTTCCGTCACGTGACGTGAGTTGTTGTGTCTCGGGTTTTCGTTTCTCGTCTGCGAGACGGGGTTTCGCGTGTTGTTTCGGGAGCGTTCTCGAAGTCAAGGTCTGGGGTTTCCGGTGAGCGTCACCGAGGGCTTTCCCTAGACGGCGTAGAGTTCATGATAGCGAGGTCGTGACTGTGTTTCCGGACTGCGTGGTTTCGACTTGGGCCCTGCTGTGAGGGCCGGTTTTCACGACTGAGGCATCGTGGCATTTTCCTTATAGCATGGCTAGGACGATTTGTGTCTAGTGGTCTCTCGATCGTGGAATCGAGATGTCGGGTGCGTGACTTGGTTGTCCCCCGATGGGAGACTGGGTCGTATTTTTCCGTATAATAGGAGTAGCTGTAGAGCTGAGATTTTACCGGCCACCGTAGTTACTTTCCTGCTTTTGTAGTTGCTTAGCTAGCGTAGCTTTCCTTTCCGCTGTTGTTTTCTCGGTTGGGGTTCCGCGGGATCCCTACTGAGCCAGTGATAGGAGGCTCACCCCTGGTTTTCAGGTGTGACACTTCTATTATGATTATGCGATGAAATGACTGACCTAGAGTTTTTAAATGCAGCGAGAGGAGGGGACCCAGAGGCAGGGGACTGACGCCCCTTCCTCTTCCACTACCCAGACCCCGACTGACCGAGCAGAGCGTGAGGCTGAGTTCAGGTGGATGGTGGAGCAGGTTGAGACCGCCGAGGTGACACTCTCCGAGAGGGTACATTTCCTATACTTTCCCTTGTGAATTATGCTTATATATTAAATGTAGTTAATTAATGATGATGATGAAGGTATGCAGGTGACAGAGCTGATGGCAGTCGTAGGCGAGATTGACAAGTTACGGGAGTAGCTTGTACTGGCACAGGATGAGGCTACCCATCTGCGAGGGGAGCTAGAGCAGATTGCCTGCCTGCGGGAGGAGGCGACTCACCTACGGGGCGAGCTGGAGCAGAGTGCTTGCCTGTTGGAGGAGGCGGAGCACCACCTTGCTGCAGCATGGGAGGAGGTGGACTGCCTTTGGGAGATATTGGAGCAGAGTCATCCGATCGACATAGTCGAGACAGTGCTTCTTTGGGCCGAGGTGGAGAGACTTCCAGTCGTAGTCACCGAGGCAGAGGGTACTCAGGCCGAGCTGGAGAGACTTCGGGCCGGAGCTGTCGAGGTAGAGCGTACCCGGGTCGAGGTAGAGCGCTATCGGGAGGAGCGAGACCTCGCTCGGATTCAAACAGCAAAGTTAGAGGGCGTCGTGGAGGGCTTCCAGACGTGCAGCCGGATGAGCGGCAGTCGAGCGGCCCCGAGCAGGAGCAGGGTAGTCTAGAGTGGGAGTCAGGCTACTCATGCCTCTGTCAGGCGGTACCTCGCCACTTCCTCTGAGAGACAGAGGAACGAGGAGGACGAGCGGCACCGTCGCCGAGAACGAGAGGAGGGTGCGACCTCTGAGATGGACCCGCCATCGAAGAGGCAAGAGGGAGGAGGGGATAGTGACAGGCCAGAGGGAGTGGCCTGACTTTTGTACCTCAGACACACTCACTTGTTCATGATGATATGACATGATAGTGACATGGTTTGTTTTGTTGATTTTCTTTTATGGGTGAATGAATGTATGAACTTATGCAAATGCAAATGCTAACTAACTGACTCGAGAGAGACGCACTGGTGAGAGAGTGGCGAGAGGAGGGGCACGTCGACTTCTCGGGAGAGACGACGCGAGAGAGGAGAGGTACACTGACTCTACGAGTGAGACGATGCGAGAGAGAGGAAAGGCACGCCAACTTACAGGAGAGACGATGCGAGAGAGGAGAGGTACGTCGACTTACGGGAGAGACGATGTGAGAGAGGAGAGGTACAACGACTCTATGAGTGAGACAACGCGAGAGAGGAGAGGGGCACGTCGACTTACTGGTGAGACGATGCGAGAGAGGAGAGGTACGCCGACTTACGGGAGAGACGATGCGAAAGAGGAGAGGTACACCGACTTACGGGAGAGATGACGCGAGAGAGGGGAGAGGCACGCCGACTTACGGGAGAGACGACGTGAGAGAGGAGAGAGAGAGGAGTACAAAAGAGTGTAACAGGAGGAAGGGTGGTTGATAACCGACCGCTTCATAAAAGAGTGGTTAGCTATAGACCGTACTAGGGTGGTCCCAACGAGCCAGCGATAGTAGATAAACGGAGATAAACGGGCCGCCCAATAGGAAAGATGGCTAGATACTACCCGTTCAAGTCTTAAATCGAACTCTCTAGAGAATGATGAACGGTGATCCATGGGCCGCTCTTTGAGAAGGGCAGTCTATCGTGAGACCGCCCATCTCAACGTGCTGAGAGTCTGAGCCAGACTCTTTTGGAGAGTCCTAATCCGAGGAATTGAGTTTTGTTTCAACCCAAACTCTATCCTAATTCCTTCTAACCTCATCCTGGCTCACTTCTAGTGGGAATAGGCCTCTTAATCAAGCTATATAATAGGGAGGGTAGTCCAAATTCGTAACTCACATCAAAGCCCTCTTTCTAAGTCTCAAACTCTGAGTTGGATTGGCATAACGGTCCTACCAGAGGTCGTTATGTGCATAACGGTCCCCTGATAGACCTTTATGCATCATTCATCAGTTTCTGTCTTCGGCGATCTTGGAGCATAATAGACCAAGATTGGTCCGTTATGTGGAGCATAACGCCCTTGTCCAGGTGCATTATGGTCGGGTTATTTTCGAGGCTAACTGCCATGTAAGTCCCCTCGATGATCATGTTTACCTAAAAGACCGTGTCAGTCGGTTAGCATAATAGACTTCTCCCTGTGTGTTATGGCCAATATAACTCCCAGGTGCAGATCCGTTATGGTCTGTTGACTGATGTTTACCTGGGAAGGGTGGTTGATGTAGCGCGCCTCACCCTGTGCATTTTGTGGCTATAACGGATGGGTCTTGGTCCGTTATGTTCCCTCAGTCTGTGGTTATTATTTTGGAGTCTGTTGGGTATAACGCACCTACCTTTGTGCGTTATACTAGTATAACGTGCCGATAGTGTTCCGTTATACTTTGTTTTGTTCTGGTCAACACAACGCCCCTATACGTGGTGCGTTATGTTGATATAACGCCCCTATGCTGGCGCATTATATCATCTGTTTGTAGTTTTCGGTCTGGCTGGCATAATGCCCCTCCCTTGGTGTGTTATGTGGGTATGACGCCCCTATGCTGGCGTGTTATAGTCCTATTTGCCGTATTGACTGTTTGCTTGTTCTGTGTTGTACGTCTGCCTATCTTAGGTCCTTGTTTAGGGAGGTGTCTGTCTGTCGGTGGTTGTCTGGATTGGTCGGATTAGGTGACTAGCTATGGTCTTTTCCTAGACTACGATAGTACCCTAACGACTCAATCTAGAAGCTGTCATTGTCCTTGTCTCTGGTCGCGTAGCAGCTATCTCTTGACTGCTGGGTTTTCCTTAGCAATTGACTAACAAGTTGCTTTGCCCAGAGTGTTGTCATCGTTTGCCACTCTTGTTCCTGTTGGTTCTGTTTGTTTGTGCTGTTGTGACAGTGGATGTGTGAGTGTATCGGTGTCGTGTCTGGTTCCGGTCAACTCGGGGTCACCTTGTGGTTGACAGGAAGCCTTGTTGTGTCTCGGCGGCCTTGTCCAATTCGAGACATTGGTTCTGGATGTCTCGAGGTATCGTTCTACCTCAGTTTGCGTATCCAGGTGTACTGAGGGTTCTTGGTGTCCCCTCAGGTCTCGGTATGTCATTTTCTCGGAGCGTTATTTTCCCTGGCTTAGGATTAGACCGATTAGCGGCTTATTCCGCTATGTGCGACGATCCTGACTCAGAGTCATAGGACTGAGGGACCGTTGTGGCTGTAGGTCTAGTTGCCTTGTCTTGAGTCTGTTGGTAGTCTCCTGCGCTACCTTTGGTGCTTTGAAGTACGTGTTACAGGGCACTCTTGCCCGTATGTACTTTGGCACTTGAGTTTTGGAGTCCGTGTCTTGTGAGCCTTCACTAGTCGTTGCCTTATGGCACGCTTCGGCGTGATGGCTTTTACAGCAGGGCACTTCCGGTTCACGATTTTTAAGCTAGTCTCCGTCAGCTCCCACAGTTACCGTTGTGTCCTATGGGGGGAGAAAACTAGCTAGAGGCCTGGCTTAGGTAAGAGCCAGTGCGTGCACACGTGGTCAGGGGCTTTGGACTGATGCCGACGGGCATTCCCCTGTCTAGTCACTCGCGACTTGATTACTGTTCTGGTTCTGACAGTGTCTTAGTCTCTACCCGTCTATAGGTATCATAGATGAGACGCTAGTAGGCGCAGCATAAGATGTCAGTGGACACAGCTGGCTGTTCTTCTAGTGTGGGACACTCCAGTCACGTGACGCGTGACTCTTCTCTTCGCGATTCTCTTCGCGTTCCTCGTGCATCGTGACCTTCTGGGTTAGCCCTTTATGTGGCTGTACTCGGGGTCAGTGTCTACCGCTTGCACGATGTTCTAGTTGTGTATGTGACAGTGAGCAGGACGTCCTTATCGTGTTGTCTGTCGTCTGTGTCAGTCGTCTGTCTAGGGGTCCGCTCTACTGTGATAACGCTCCAGGAGGTCGGGGTCCAGCTGCTGAAGATCCTCCCGGCTCACCCATGAGTCAGCCGAAGGAGGTCAACCCTTCCACCTCACCAGGTATCGCTCGTATGCCTTGCTCCTGGTCACCGTGACCTGTTCATCCAATATCCGCTCCATTTGCTCACAGAAGACCCTTAGGTAACTCATCGAAAAAGACATCAGCGAACTTTCGAAGGACATCAATAGCCTCGGATGGGACATCACTCTCCGTCTCTATAGCCACCTCTCAGACCACGATAGCAAAAATGGGGTCTCCTCTAACAAAATCACGCTCGAATTCCTGGGAGCTAACTAGCATCAACCCCCGAGGTGACAGATCAATGGAAGCGGGGACCTGAGAAGGAGTGGTCGTGATCCTCGCTGGTGATGGGGTACTGGGCCCCGAAATAGAAGGACTAGTGGCACCAGGCCCGTTAGGACCCCTGACGGATGGTTTCCCTAGTGGGGAGAGGCGAAGGGTAATCCGATGACCATTATGGTCGAACATGCAAGTGATGTGACACCACTAGGGAGAAATGTAGCAATTAGACATGGTTCCTCGGAACTACTAGGCAAACACATTCAACCATAGAGCGAGGTCCTCGAAAAGTGGCCGAACCACCGTTGCTCACACACAAACCTGGGTGACTCGGTGATGCCGAGTGGATGTGGTGGATCAAGTCCCTAGCTGGTAGAGTGCCAGCAGGGCTAAGATGGCCCTCCCAAGGGTATGAAGCCCACAATTCAAGGGCTGGTCGGGTGCCAATTGGGGCACTAGGACCCCCTCTCTCACAACCCACGGTGACCGCTCAGTAGTGGAATACTCCGGGGTCGGGCACTCTCTTTCTCGCTCAATGGAGCAAACCAGCGGATATTATATGAACAAGTACTAGTGAAAGAGCGAGGTGTAGAGCTTACCTAGTTGGTTTGAAGAAACCAACCCCGTTCGGAGATGAGGGCGAGCGGGGAAGTGTGGGTTCCCCACACACTGTGCCGATGTCGCTTCCCCTGTTTAATAGTACATGCACTACTCCTCTCGCAGGAGGGTTGGACAAGGGGTGGGGAATGTAGATTACAACAAAAACTACCTCCACACAGGGAGGGGCACTAAGCCGGCCAGGCGGGGTGGGGGAGAAGACTGCTAGGGTACCGAAAAGGCCACTCGGACGATTCAGCCTACTTCTGGAACTATCAGACTGACAGTTGCTATTGATGCTACCACAGACTGTAATAGACTTGGAAGATGCTGAAACCAGTGCCAATCCTTTGCTGACTGGTCCAGGAAGGCTCCTAAATTTTTGTGGGATCGTCCGGTGTCGTCGCTGGTCGTGGCTGGCTCTGGAACTGGGTTGCTCTACTCACACTGGGACAGCTCTCAAGTCGCAGCAGCAGGTAGACGACGCCGTCACGAACACTCCCGAAGTCAAAATGGTGCGGGACCAAAACGGGCGCATCCGTGAATGAGTCCTCTTCAATCTCCAACTAGGAAGGGCACCAAGGGAGGTCGGGGTAGGGAGATAGAGGATACAGAGTGGAGGGGTGTCTATGCTGATTCTGAGTGAACTAACCTACGCACCTGAGGGAGAAAATTTGGAACGGGCTGCTCCGTGCTTCAATCGACGCCCTGCTTGTTGTGTTGGACAGGTGACTGGTGGGACTCCACTCCAGCTAAGTGGCGCACCAAGGGGAGCTGTGATGTGGTCGCAGGAGCTTCTGTAAATCACCTCTGGTTGCAAGCCAGACTGGTTCTACGTAGTCCGTGGAGACCAGCTCTCTCGGGCAGCTCCGAATTTGGATTGAGATGAGATCACCTCTCCTGTGAAAGCTAGCTGGGATAGCTTTCCGTTGATGTATGGAACACCTCCATAAGTCACCGAATGACCCCGGGGCAGGCTCTGCAAGTCGGGCCTTTGCTGCTGCCTGTGAACTAGACAGGGTATAATGGTGGAAGGGGGGATAATGGGGAGATGCGGAGAAAACTTCAAAGCCTCCTTCACCTAAGGGCAAAGCCAAAACTGGGGCAGTGGTCAAGCATTCCTTCAAAGTTTGAAAACTCTTCTCACAATCTTCCGACCACTCGAATCGATTCTCCTTACGAGTTAACCTTGTCAAGGGCACTGCAATCTTAGAGAAATCCTTAATGAACCTTCAATAATAACCTGCTAGGCCTAAGAAACTCCTGATCTCAGTTACATTTATAGGCCTTTCCCAATTACGCACAGTCTCTACTTTAGAAGGATCTACTGAATTTCCATCTTTAGAGATAATGTGCCCTAGAAAAGATACCTCTTGAAGCCAGAACTCGCATTTACTGAACTTGGCATATAACTAATGATCCTTTAGTATCTATAACATCATCCTCAAGTGCTTTTCATGCTCCTCCTTTGATGTGACACAATCTCTTGGACCTAGATTCACAAGCAATCGAACCGAACGGTGGATCCACTCAAGCGGGTTTACTCGCATCGTGCACACCCGGGTCCGTACATGGACCGGTGATGATGGTGAGGGTCCAAGGTTGGACCTTGGGGTTCCAGGGGTGTGGCTAGCTCGAGGAGGACCCCAATGGGCTAGGGATGCCCAATTCATGGGCAGCCGGCATGCCAAGGGTGTGGGAAGTAGTGTCTCGCTCACAACTCACTCGCAGTGGCACTCAACTTGATGAGAATTCGGGAATGGGCACTCACCTCACCGCCAATGAGCAACTTAGAAACAATGCTAAGCTAAGCAGAGTTAAACTAGCAAGGAGAGGGGGCCAGAAGCTCACCTGATCAGCGTGAAGATGCCGATCCCTGCCTGAGACGAAGGCGAGCGAGGGGGAGTGGGTATGCACCCGCACGTCGCGTCGATGTCACTTCAAATGGTGACCTGCTGTTACATGCACTACACCTCACGCAAGAGGGTGATCTTGGGGTAGGGAAATTAGGTTACACCCAAAACTACCTCCACACAGGGAGGGGCGCTAAGCCGGCCAGGCAGGGAAGGGGAAAGCCTAAGTGAGATCGAACGGGTGGACGTCGTTGGTTCTGTCCGCTCTCTAGAATAGGGGATGGACAGTTGGAGTTGACATTGCTGCAGCTACTCCCAAATTTTGTCGATGATGAAACTAGTTGGAGAATCCTCATAATTGGATCAGGGTGATGTCAGAATTTTGCTGAATTCCCTGGTCACCAGTGCTGGTCGGGGACAGGCCGCACACAGGGTCCCTGAGTGCTGGTTATGACAGCAAAGGTACCTCAGCAGCAGTAAGAAGAGGCTGCCACGAGCACTCATAACCTTTGAATGAAGCGTGGTTGGAGTCGTTGGAACCTTTGATGAGTCTTCTTCAAAACGTGACCAGAAAGAACACCAGAAGAGGTTGGAGTAGAGAGGTAGAGCTTGTTGAGTGATGGGGTGTCTGTTCAGGCCCTGACTGGACTCATCGGCGCACCTGGGGGAGAAAATTTGAAACTCTTGACGACAGAGTCCAAATCCCATTCCGCTTCTTCGGGATGACAGAGGACTGGTAGTTCTTTTCTCCAGCCAAATGGCACACCAAGATACACTCCAGTCTCCACGTGGCTGATCTAGCACCCTCTAAGGGCACCGCTGTGGAACCTAGTGAGCACCTTGAGCCAACCCCCACCTTTGTGAGTGAGACCCTCGGAGAGCCTCCACATATCAGCCTGAGGACCCGACGTGAGCACACGGAGGCAATACTAGGTAAGCAAGGTATCATCGTCAGCAAGAGGGTGTGTTCGGGCCATCTTGAGAAGCTGAGACATCGACCCCCTGCTAGGACGCGGGGTCGAGTCAGGAGATCGTGGCTCACCGGAGCTGCTTTGGAGGACCACTTCCCCGGTGGACCCATACTCGACGGAGTCGAGTTCGCCGCACCCCGGGGGAATGATGGGGACATCCCCGACCACTCTACATTTTGTGAGGGTCCCGTTGCTCGCCAGCTATGCTTCATCTTGTTCGCCACTTTATTTCGAGTCATATGATTGAGATTTTCTCTATTTTTTTGTGGGTTTTTCTAAATAATGGCAACCCACCGGACTCTATTCAACTAAATAACGGCAGCCACCCTGACTCTATTTAAATGGCACCCGGCATAGGCGCGCCCTTTCATCCTGTGCAATTTTTGAATGGCGCCCTCGCCCTGGGCACCCTTTAAATAGCGCCCTTGCTCTGGGCACCCTTTCCTTCCTTCTTTGTGAATAATGACAGCTAAAGAGGGCACTAATTCTTTAAATAATGGTAGCCTGCCTGACACTATTTCTTTAAATAATGGCAAACCAGCGGGCGACATTTGCCCAGGCCAAGGGTGCCCATTCCCAGCTGGCTCCAGTTTGATGACTTTTGCATTATTTGAAATAGTGACACCCCGAGAAGTCGCTAATTCATTAAATAACGACCGCTCAGAAGGTCGCTAATTCCTTTCTTCATATTTTTAGCCAAAATTGAATTATTTTTGATTCTACGACTTACGGGAAGGTTGCTTATTCAATAAATAGCACCCGCGTGGGAAGTCGCCAATTTCCTTGTCATATTTTAAGTCCGAATCTATCTCGAAATGCTTCCGAAATGGCGACACTTCGCTCAGGCGCTCCCTTAAATAGCGACAATCTGGGTGGTCGCTATTTCTTCCTGATAACCAAACTCTGACTAAACTCCCTTCTTTCCCCGTTTTGATCCTCTTTTCACTTGGTAAAGGTCTCTAAAAGTTTTCTAAAGTTGAAGGGATACTTGGGTAATGTTTATCTCCTTCCAAATCCAACTTAAACATGATTTTCTAATTTCCCTTGGATTTAACTCCGAATTTAACACCTATAAATAGGACCCCTCTCTCCCTTGTGTTTAAGGCATCGACAATAAACTAAGGGGAGGTGCTGCTGAATTTATGGCTCAAGGAAGGGGTCTCCCACATATTTAAAGCTTCATCCCATGGAGATCTTCTTCCTCCCTTGAAGACTTGAAGTCCTGATTGGAGAAAACCAATAAGCCATCCCTTCCTCTTCTCTTTATTTCATTATCATAAGCATTGCATGCATCATGTTTCCCCCTCTTTCTTTTATCTTTTCATCTCAATATTGAGATCTCCATATTGTGCACTCTAGCACATCTTCCTTTATGCAACACTTGCACCCTCTATCATTCATCATAATCTCCCACACCCTTTGCATAGGGGTTTAAGGGCCAACACCCAACAAGGTGTGTTCCATTCCATGCTTTCATGTTTATATTATATTAAGAGTTTGATGCTACACACTTGTCTCTAATTCATATCTTTCTTTGGTGTTTTCTTTATCTTTACAAGGGTAATCAACAAGAAGAACTCTCTTCATCGGTCGACCGATAGGAAGAGAAGGTGAACATTCACAATCTCCCCGCAATTTTTTTTAGGTAACCCCTCTGGCGATCACACTCCATATTAGCATCCTACGCATGCTCCCCTTTCTCTCTCTTTCCCATGCTTTCCCCCTTCTTTTAGCCTTTTTACCCCCTCTTATTCTTTAAGTGGATTTTCCATAATCTACAGCTATGTCATCATGCCTTTCGGATTGAAGAATATAAGAGAAATGTATCAAAGGGCCATGATGGTAATTTTCCATGATATGATGCACGTTCATATGGAAGTCTATGTGGATGAAATTCTAGTAAAATCAAAGACCAGGAGTAGTCACGCAGGAGTCCTCCGCGTAGTTCTCCAATGATCTACGAAGCATCAGCTCAAAATGAATCCCAAGAAGTGTGTGTTTAGGGTATCTTTAGGAAAACTCTTAGGATTCATAATTAGTAAAAGAGGGATTAAAATAGATCCCAACAAGGCCAAGGCCATTGTCGAGATGCCTCCTCCTAAGAACATTAGGGAAGTACGAGGTTTGATCGAGCATTTACAATTCATTAGAAGATTCATCTCTCATCACACTCAAAGATGCAAGCCCTTTTATGACATGCTCAAAGGAGAGGCAAAATTCGATTAGTGCGACAAATGCCAAAAGGTTTTTGATGATTTAAAGAGCTGCCTTCTTAATCCTTCAGTCGTGACACGTCTGGTCCTAGGTTGGCCTTTACCGCTCTATGTGTCCACCACGGAGGAATCTGTTGGAAAAGTTTTGGCTTAATATGATGACGAGGAAAGCGAACAAGTAGTTTACTATCTGTCAAAATTGTTTAGTGATGCTGAAAAGAAGTGCACTACTATCAAAAGAACTTGCGCGATCATCGTCTGGGTGGCCCAGAAGTTAAAACATTACTTTCTAGCTCATGAAGTCAAACTTCTAGACTGAATGGACCCAATTAAACACTTCCTTGAAAAGCCTATTCTGACTGATCGTTTGGTGAGATGGCAAAGCTTTCTCAATCAATTTGATATCACCTACGTAAGCCAAAAAGCTATCAAAGGGCATGCCATCGCGGAGCATCTTGCACACCACCCACTCCCTATACGCTCTCCCGTCAACGAGGACATCCCAGATGAAGAGTTAGGAGCCATCATCGATGGTGAACCTTCGTGGATCATCTATTTCAATGGTGCACTCAACTCCAAAGGATGTGATATCGGAGTCGTACTCCTCTCTCCAGAAAGGGTAATCATTTTGTACGCTTACCAACTATCCTTCCCTGCCACGAACAACGTGGTCGAGTATGAGACGCTCCTCACAGGTTTAAAGATGGCATTAGTCCTCGGGGTCAAGAAATTAAGGATAATTGGTGATTCCCAACTGATACTCTGACAGTCCCTCAGCAAGTATCAAACTTAGGATCTGGAGCTGAAGTCATACTAGGATCTAGTTAGTAAGGTGGTTCTGCGATTTAGGCAGCTCACACTGGTGGACACCCCTAGAGCTCAGAACATCCTAGTTGACTCCTTGGCATCCTTCTCTTCCTCTCTCACAATTCCACTAGGAAAATCCTCAGAAACCATCATTGTGTGGAGAATGCATATCCCTTCACACTCTGACCCTTAGTTCTAACAGTTCCAGGAGTCTTCCCCCCAGGTGCATACTCTTTCTCATGAGCCTGAAGTCGATCTTGATGATGGCAACCCGTGGTTCTTTGACATTGAAAACTATCTTTGTGATATATTCTTCCCAAAATATGCTATCCCCCCTAACAGGTAGGCTATTCATCGTGCCTCTGAATGTTTTGCGATCACAGGTGGTGTCTTGCATAGAAGATCCCTCAATGGGGTCTACCTTAGATGCCTTGACAAGATTGAATCCCGTGCAGTTGTCGAAGCTGTGCATTCTAGTGAATGTGGTGGCCATGTCAATGGTCGCATGTTAGCTCAAAAACTCCTTAAACACTATTATTGGTCTATCATGGAGGAGGATTGTGCTCGATTTGTCCGTCACTGTGCAAAGTGTCAACTCCATGCAAACAAAGTCCATGCTCCTTCATATTCCCTCCATCCTCTCATTGCTCCCTGGCCTTTAGTCATGTGGGCATTTGATGTGGTTGGTTCCTTAGAGGACAGGACTGGAGAAGTTCAGAGAAAATCATTTATCCTCATAGTCACAAAGTACTTCACAAAATAGGCAGAAGCTGAAGCATTCATTGAGGTCAAAGCATCTACCATGGTAAAATTCATTAAGCGTAACATCCATGCCAGGTTCGACGTCCCGCGGGATCTCATCACCGACAACGAGTCGTAGTTCACTTCGCGAGAACTTTGCAACATGTGTGGTAAATATGGCATTAACCTGTATCATTCATCCTCATATTTGATGCGGGATGGACACGCGGCTGGGGACTCTAGCTCGCAGACGTCCCTAAGCGAGAGATGCGTGGGACCGTGCGCGGTTGAGGAACTGACAATGAGTCAGGTAGTCGGCTCTTCCGTGCTTATACTCGGATTGCGTCACGGGACAGGTCTCTCTCTCTCTCTCTTTACAGCGGTGATTGAATGTAAAACGAGCTATTATCCTATCACATGTAGCGACATATAGAAAATATACAAGTAAAGTAAATGCTAAAGAGAGGAGTGGAGACGATGCCTCTATGCTCCGGGCGTAGGGAAGACGACCTCGGCCAGTTACGGTAACTCCCGGTTAAAATAATTTTATAACAGTTACAAAAGTTAATTTCTTTGCCCACTCCATGCAAGGAGGTAAAGGGCTACAGTGGGGCCCGGAAGGACCGACATTGGGTTGACGGGCAGCAATCTGGAGGTGTGTACAGGTCAAACTCGGCCTGCTGGTCTGACTCGGTAGATAACAAGTTCCAGCTTCCAAAGGGACGTCACCTTCCTGAGATCTTTTGGAGGTGCCGGTTGGCTAGATCGTCGGCGGGATGTCCTAGTCGACTCCTGGGAGGGGCGGTCGCTGAAGTTGACCTTTGGTATTTATAATTGAATTTTCACCAGACTGTAAAATCAGACCTGTACAGAGAACAGATATGCGCGCCTCGACGGATGGAATTTCTGCGATCAGATCCGGAGGCGGATCGAGGCAAGACTAATTTCGTTTGAAATAAGACTCCAAGGGCTACAACATATTTTTTTTAGTTCAATCAAGTGAGCGGATTGGAAAAGACAAGCTCTGTGGATTGCTATTTTGTTTCTGAAACTAGTTATAGACACCCAGGATAGACAGGAATCTACTTGACACATTTTCATTTCACACAAACGTCTTCAAGTGACGACGCTCATAGATTGGAGCAGTTCCAAGACGAGGAGGCCGGTCAGTATGAACAAACTGTCGAGCTCTCTCAACAGCAGTACCAGGCTGAGGGAAGCTATGTCCCTGGTTACTGTCCACCCTCTCCCCACCAGCAGGTCCACTATCAGGAAGACCATGCTCACACTCACTATTTTACCCCTCAACCCCAAAACCCTCAAGTCTATGTGGTCGACACTGACCAAGTGGGAGACCCTTCTTTATCCCAAGTCCAACCCCAATCCACATCTGGAGGAACCGCTTCCTCTCTTAATGTCGATGATCTAATCAACGCTCTTTCGTAGCTGGATGAGGCACAGCGCCAAAAGATCCAGGCTGCTTTAAAGGGAAAGGCTCTCCCTTCCTCCTCCTCGAACCCCCTCCAGGCCGTGGATGGCCACCAAGTCAATCCCCCCAGGGACCAGGCGGTCAATCAGATGAATCCAGCTGTCATTTCTTCCCATCTGGCAACTCCTGCCCCTGCTCCGGTAGGTTATTCCTTTGCTAAACCTCAAAATTCCCCAGCTCAGTTGTTCCTGAGAAACTCCTTGCCGAATCAATTTCCTTCTAATCTGGCCCCGGCCGAGTCCAGCAACGACATCCTCTTGAAGAAGATAGCGAACATGGAAGAACATATCAGGAAGATGTCTGTCCCTAAGGATGCCATCCCTGCTATGCCACCATTTCATTTGCCACCATCTGAGATGCCTACCTTCAGGCGATACAATGGAACGGGTAACCCGTTCATTCATTTGAAGGATTTCTTATACGAAACATCCTTTTGGCAGAACAATAAGGCATCTCTGGCCTATTTGTTCAGGAAGTCTCTTGATGGTCTGGCCCTCGAGTGGTTCTATTCCTTGGAGCCAACCGAGGCCGGGGATTTTGATGTTGTTAAAAGAAAGTTCTTGTAGAAGTACTGGGACCGTGTGGGCCCATCTCTGTCCGTTACTGATTTAGTTGCTGAGAAGATGAAGCCGAAAGAAGATTTTGTCATGTGCATGGACTTTAAGTGTATAGGCGAAACATGTTCAGACTTTAATATGCATGGTCGTGCATGTACTTGGTGTGGCCAAACCAAAAGGTGCTCAGACTTGTATAAACAGTGCATGGACTTGAAGTGTATAGGCGAAACATGTTCGGACTTGGTGAAACATGTTCGGACATTAATATGCATGGACGTGCATGGACTTATACATGAAATGTGCACAACGTGCACGGACTTAGTTGGAAGGTGTGCACAGATGTGCATGGACTTGTAACATGAAATGTGCACAACGTGCACGGACTTAGTTGGAAGGTGTGCACAGACGTGCATGGACTTGTTTACAAAAATATTCAAGGACTTAAATATGTGCTCGGACTTGAAGCAATGGAGAAACATGCATGAACATTAAAATGTGCTCAGACTTGAATTGTAAGCAACGAGTACGGACTTGACTTGGACATCGTGCATGGACTTTGGTTAGTCATAAAGTGCACAGACTTTAGTGTGCACGGACATGACTTAGACATCGTGCATGGGCTTTGGTTAGACATAAAGTGCACGAACATGACTTAAACATGCACGGACTTTGTTTTGGTCCAAGCAAGAAAAATGCACAGACTTAATAATGCTCAGACTTTAACTCAAAATAATGTGCACGAACTTTACAGAAACGTGCACGGACTTAAGTGAACGTGCACGGACTTGATAGATGGAGAAGTGCACAACGTGCATGGACTTGGACTTGAAGAAGTGCACAACGTGCACGGACTTCATCTGTGCACGGATGCACAATGAACGAATGTGCACGGACTTGTTTTGAACGTGCACGGAGTTAGTTGCATGGAAGCCTAAAATGTGCACGGATGCACAATGTGCACGGATGCACAATGTGCACGGACTCAGTTTTTCTACTAAGTCCAAAACATGCATGGACTCATAAGGACGTGCACGGACTTTGCATAAGCTGCACAATGTTAATTAGAATAGTAATTTAAACTAAAGTGCGGAAGTAATTAAAATATATCAAAGTGATAGTCAATATACAATAGTCCAGAATTGCCAAAAGAACAAGTCCACAACTATGAAAAGTCTAAATGTACAACTACTCAGGGCATACCCCAGTCAAAAGTACACAAACGACCCCACCGACAATGGCTGGCTGGCTAAATGCAGTTGGGAAAAGCACGGGGACCCCCAGTCGAAGGCTGCGGTTGCTCACCTGAAAAGGAGAAGGGTGAGTCACAGCCAGACTCAGTATGGGTCACGCGGAACCCTACCACGCAACTAAACAAGCAGACATGCAATTATAAAGTAATTAGAGCATGTATTTATGCAATAAACAAGCATTGGCATGATTTGAATACATGGATTATAAAGCTGTAAAATCTAACTAAGCAGTTTAAACAGCTATCTATATGCCAATTTAATATAATTTAATAGCAACAGGGGCTAAATCTACCAATAGAATAAACCTCAACTAACCAGGTGAAGTGAGAGATGGAGAACTCACCAGAAGGTAGAAATCAGAAGCGTCCACTGATGGCTTACACTGCATTTCAGGCAACTCGCAAGTCAGATAGACACAACGTGCGAGAGGTGTAGAAAGTACCAGAATAAGAGCTAGTCAGAGTAACACTCGTTAGTGTCAGTCCAAGTCTCTGACCATGTGTGCACACACCAACCTCTGCCTAGGGTCAGGTCTCTAGCTAGTTCCCCCCCCCTCCCGTAGGACGCTACGGTAACCGCAGGGGGCCCACGGTAACTAGCCTAAAAATCGTTAGTCAGGAAATGCCCCTCCACCTCTCCCAAGTGAGCCGACACTAAGGTCGCTGGGCTACGACTAGTGGCTCCATCACGAGGAAAGAGAAAGTAACTTTACTGGGACATAAAGATGTATTTTTATTCATAAAATAACTTAAACTGGGCGAAAAATACATTAGAAGAACGGTTCATTACTCTTGGGATAGCAGAGAGCATAACGGATCAGAGCTGCCCCGTTATGGTACATAACGGATCAGTTCTGGACCGTCATAGGGAATAACGGATCAGGTGGGGTGCGTTATATCAACATGGTGCGCCTCCCTTGGTCCGTCATTCTCATCGCCTACATTCTCAGACTCGGCGGCCATGGCGGGTCAGTGTGGGTGCGTTATGTGAGCATGGCGCACCTCCACTAGTCCGCTACGACTACCCGAATGATTTTTGTTAAGATTTACTACTCAAAAACCATAACGGCCCACTGAGGGTACGTTAAAGTCACCCGAACGTGAAAAATCCACAGAAAACCCCTGACCATAATAGTCGTGGGATGGGGCGTTATACTAACGACCTATCTACAGAATACATAAGCATAACGGACCGATGGTGGTCCGCCATACGAGCATAACGTGCCAGAGGCGGTGCGTTAAGCTCATGACGGCCTCCTGATGCTGCGCACCGGCTGGTGCCTGCCGCACAACATAAGGCTGCCGGCAATGACTTGAAATGCGTGCGAAAGAAACGACCTGTTTCACTGACGGAACGTGCCTGCGGCGATGCCGGTCGATCTACTGTCGCAACATCCCTGTTCCAACCATGCTTCGATGTCACGAAATGACGTGCACAAATGGATTTTGGAGCCTGATCCTGCCGGTGGGCAGCTGAAGCCGTTGCCGAAGCCAACCCGCAGGAGGCTCCCGCTCCGGCTGAAGCCGAGGTGAATGCCGCCGCCACCGAGGCGGTCGAAGGCGCCCCCGAAGGCTACATGATCAACGCGAAATCGAAGAACATGCCGCTCGCCATCGACTTCATGAAGTTCGTGACCTCGAAGGAGAACGGCCAGGTTCTCTCGGCGCCGCCCTACGGCCAGCCGAGCGCCACGATCGGCGGCGGCCTGCCGGAGAAGATGAATCCGGCGGTCGTCGAGGGCCTCGACGTGCTGAAGTCGGCCTCCTACCTGATGCCCTGGCTCGACACCGCCAACTCGGCCCGCACAGGTTCAGGAGATCCAGCAGGAGGATCAGCAGGAGCAGGAGGAGCAGAGCAGAGTGCCACCAGCGGCCACCGAGGCAGTGGATACTGCGAGGGTTCCGGGGGCCGGGGATTTCTTCCGTGGCATGTACCAGCTTATGTCGCAGCAGTTTGGCAGAGAGGCTGGTGAGGGCTCATCAACCAGGGGGGGCCAAGCCATGCAGTGAGGGATTTCATGCAGTTCCATCCACCTTACTATGATGGCCAGCCAGACCCTGATTTGGCTCGGAGATGGGTCGACGAGATGGAGTAGGTGTTCAGTTCCATGAGGTGTACTGCGGAGGATAGGGTGATGTTAGCTTGCAACCAGTTACAGGACGCGGCTCGAGAGTGGTGGGCTTCCTAGTGGAAGACGTCTTTTCAGTCTCGCCCCCTTGAGAAGATCTTATGGAGTGACTTTATCAGTGCTTTCGAGCGTGCTTACTGCCCAGAGTACGTTGCTACGCAGAGGATGCGTTAGTTTCTGGAGTTGGTACAGGGTGACATGTCTGTGTTGTAGTATAGTGCCCGATTTGTTGCGCTAGGTCATTATGCACTTCATATCATGGAGCATGAGAGGGTGAAGACTGAGCAGTTTGTGCTGGGCTTAAGGCAGGAGCTGAGGCACCATTTGATCGCACACGCTGCCACTGATTTGGAGACAGCTTCTCGTATAGCAGCACCTTTGGAGCTGGATATGCAGAGGGCACGAGGACCGATTAGCCAGGGGTAGTCCTTGTCAGGCTGCAGCCAGCAGACGACTACCCAGCAACAGAGCACATTCTAGCTTCCTTCTGGTAGTTCGGGAGTTTCGACTCCGGCGGCTTTAGCAACAGGTTCTACATCTTTTGGCACCAAGATCAAGAGGTTCTTCAGGAAGCGTTTCCAAAAGAAGAAGAAGGAGGGCCGAGAGTAGCGACAGGCTTCTTCGGGCAGTGTTCAGTAGCCGGCACCTTTGCAGCGACAGGGGTCAGTCGGTGGTTCTCGTGCGGGGTGTCCCCGTTGTGGTGAGTCGCATCCAGGCAGACAATGTTCGGCACCGGTGATCTATTTCAGATGTGACTAGCCGGGTCACATGGCGTGTGACTGTCTGTAGCGGCCGCGTTAGCCACCCCAGTTTTTGCAGCAGCAGTAGTACCCACAACAGCAGTTTCAGTAGTAGGGGTTGTATCCGCCACTACCACGGTCAGCGAGTGTGGGCAGGCAGAGAGCTCGAGGCCAGGTTTCCTACATGACCAGGGCAGAGGTAGAGTCGTCGCAGCTTGTGGATGGTACTGTTATGATTTTGGGTTGCTCAGCGCGAGTTTTGTTCAATTCCGGTGCGTCACACTCTTTTATTTCAGAGGATTTCGCGTGGAGTGTTGGGGACCCGATCTCCCAAATGTCTTATGATTTGATGGTGGAGTTACCATCTGGTGACTTCATGGTTACTCCGTTTTGCTTCGAGAAGGTTCCAGTCTGGATCGAAGGGCGGAGTTTGCTAGGCAAGTTGTATGCGTTGCAGCTTCGAGACTATGATGTGATTTTGGACATGGATTGGCTCGAGGCCCATGGAGCGGTGCTGGATTGTGGAACAAAGAGGGTCTACTTTTAGCATCCTTATAGGTCAACCTGCTACTTCTAAGGTATCCATTCTACATCTCCTCGTTTCCTCATTTCTATTCGAGACCATCGTTTGCTTGATTCTGGTTGTCAGGGTTTTCTCGCTTCTGTGATCTTGGTAGACCAACCATGGCCAGATGTGGAGGACATTCTAGTGGTGTGCGAGTTTCCTGATGTGTTTTCTGAGGATTTGCCTGGGTTGCTCCCAAGCAGGAGATCGATTTTGTGATTGAGATTGTGCCTGGTACAGGACCCTTTGCGAAGGCTCCCTACCGTATGGCTCCCGCTGAGTTGAGAGAGTTGAGGGCGCAGCTGCAGGAGTTGCTGGCCAAGGGGTACATTCGTCCCAGCTTTTCCCCTTGGGGTGCGCCAGTCCTCTTCGTCAAGAAGGTCCAAAAGGCCAATCAATCGAGTGACCACCGCGGGTGAGTTGTGAGCGAGACACTACATCCCACGCCCTCGGCGTGTTGGCCACCCATGAGAGTGGGCATCCCAGGCCCTTAGGGGTCCGTCCCAAGCTAGCCATACCCCTGGAACATCAAGGTCCCACTTCGGACCCTCCCCGCCATCGTCGGTTCACCTACGGGCACTAGTGTGCGCTATGCAAGTGAGTCCGCTCAAGTGAAGTCATCAGTCTGTGCATTACTTGCTTGCTAGGTCCGAGGGGTCTCGGTCTTGTGACTATCACCCCCCAAGGTGGTGTCACATCAGCAGGCCCTTATACTTCAGAGGAGATGGGGAGAATTCAAAAGTTTGGATAAAGAGAGAGGGATGCTATAAACACAGAAAGAAGAGAGGGACCAAATGGACCTTCGTTCATTCATCGCAAATGTGGAAAATAAGGCTTACAATGCCTTCAACGCGGGGTGAGCAATAAAGGAAGAACACAGAAGATATAGGATGAGGAAACCCAAGATACAATGGGGGATGGGGATGGAGGATGAACTTCTCTCCCTCTAGAGCCTCCCCTCTACCCTTCTTATCCCTTCTCTTCTTCCTATTTTTTTGCTCTTCTCCTCTTACCTCCTTCTTCTTCTCTTCACCTCACGCAGGACTAGAGCAGGACGAGAGATGGAGGGAGTTGCAAGGTGTGGACTTCCTCTCTTCTCTTTCTCCTTTCTTACGCCGTGTGTGAGGTCGTAGAGGGAGGAAAAGTCTCCTTCTTCTCTTCTTGTGTCTTATTTATATGGGGAAGATGACCCAGTTGACGGTAATGGGAGGGGTCAACGGGACGTATCTTCGAAGATCCTCCCTCCTATCTTTTCTCTCGTCGTGTTGACACTTAGTCTCTGGATACGGAGACTGCAGAAGGTTTGTGGCTGGGTCCGTACCAGGGGAACTACTGCGTGAATCATGTTGGTATGACCTGATAGCACTACACGCCGGAGAGGGAGTTGAATGTCCAACGGTCCTGGAAGAGCATGGCCTGTCGTCTTCACTGGAGCCACTAGATGGAGAAGAGAGGCGTGCCACCGGTTTAACTGCTTGAAAAGACCACCAGTTCACAGGGTCAAATGAGCTACCAGATCTAGCACTAGCAGTGCCACCAGACGAAGGGATTCCGGTGCCACCATATCAACAACTGGCAGCGCCACCGGACCCCCAAAGTTGGGGCACCACCGGTTCAAATGTCCAGGGATGCCACCAGATGAGGGGATTCAGGCACCACCATGTCAACCGCTTAGCACGCGTCACCATCGAATCAACGGGCCATGAAGGGCCACTGGTTGTTGATTCACTCTGCCATCAGATGTGGAGAGGACTGGGAGCTATCGGTTCAAGAAGGCTCAAGCGCCACCGGATCATCCAGAGGAGACCCCACCGGTTCAAGTACGTTCGGGAGCCACCGGATCACCAAGGGAGGCATGCCACTGGATCACAAAGTGGAAGACTCGACCAGATCATATGGATGGGAAAGCCACCATTTCATTTGGGTACTTGCCCTTTTGACACTCCCAACTTTGTAATCATCCTCTTTTCCTGACTCAGGGTTTTATTCACCGTTTGAGTGTGGGTTGACGTGAGTATGTCATCCATAGTTGTTGGTCTTCTTCAGGGGCTCGGGGGATTTCGAGCCTCCCGGTGTGTTCTTCGTTGTCATGGCCATGGGGTGGATCCATGTCAACGTGTTGATTCAGGAATGCCTAGCTCCTTGTGGTTTAATATGCCCCGGCGGGCATAAGGTACTCCTTCGGGGATGACCCACCGGATCTTTCTGAGATTTTCTCATTTGATGAGGGGCTCAGATGAGCTTTGACACCGCCTGGAGTTGTGTGCATTTGCTCTGAACTTATTTGAGGAGCCTTATGGAAGTGAAATTTGACACGTCCTCACATGCCCCTCATCCAAGGGTTATGCAGGCAAAGGATGAGACAAGCGGTGCACGTGGGTGCATCTGCGAATGCTCAGTAGGTAATAGCAGGCAAGGTTTAAGTAATTAACCAATTACATTAATGTCATGCGATGAAATAAAAAGGAATAATGACAATGAAGTACTCAGAATAAGAAGAACAGAGACATAGCATATCTAGGAATTGGCCGATCAAGCATGTAACAAGCATATCATGTAGATAATTCCATGTAGGAATTCAATAACTTGTAACATAGAGAAGAAGAATGGATGAATCATGTGGATGAAATGTCGTAGACATCATGCCAGTGATGCACTCGGTGTAATGCCTCACCATGTCATTACAACTCCCTGGGGCACTAGTACTTTTCGGGCGCGCCTCCTAGGACCAGACTGGGCCCTTATGATGCGTTGGCATTGATTTGGTGGATCTATGATCCCAAGTTATGTCTAGACATTTTCTAAACTCGGCCAGGAAAAAGGAATGTAAACATCAAGCTATCTTGGAATAAACGAGAATAATCCAGGGTATTAATAGCAAAAGCCGTCCACGGCTTGGCTACTGAGGCACACAAGAAGAACATGAAAAATCAATCTCTGGATGATACGTGGTCACACTAGGGCCGCTTATGATATACATGGTCTTATAATAGACTGCGGGAGATGAACTGGGCCAAGGGAGAACCCAGCTCGGTACCATGGCTAAACTGTCCTATAAGGGCCGTGTGAAGGATGGAACAGTCTTAGATGGGCCGCTAGACTGAGCTATACGGTCCATATTTAGCCATCCAGAACAAAACGAATTGAAGCCCACGATGAGCGGTACACAGTCTGGACTGGGTCGCCCTAACGCCAAATGGTCCATCGATAGTCCATTCAGTGGGTGAAACGGTCCATGGATTATCACATACTAAATGGGCCAAGCTAGGCTAGAGTACTCAACCTAATATGGCTCCCAGGCTGCCCGGGGCAGGGTGAAACCGAACCAGAGTTCAGCCCACAGCTCTCAGGTCAGGCTAGAGGCTTTAGGTCGACTTAATAGGGCTAGGTCGCAGAAAAGTCAAGGAGAATCGACCAGCTAAACCTGGCGCTTAGCCAGTCATACACGGTCTTAATCAAGCCACTCAAGGGACCAAACGGTCAGATCCAGGCAGTGTAGGGGCTCAGGCGGTCCCTTGTGGGCTGCGATTCTGGACAGAGGCAAACAAGCGATCCGGTCAAGTTAACAGGTGCATGATTTGAGGCACAACCTATCCGACGTCCTAGTGAAAATCCCAGGCTCGCGAAGACTGACAGATGTCTCGTAATAGAGGTCCTAGTTCGACGGAACGAGTATCCGATGGAGTGTTCCAACTATTACAAGAATTGAAGGCTAATGAAACATTGGAAAAATAGTAGATGATCGGTCAGTCAGTACCACTGGCGTGGAGTGACTGTCAGAACAATCCTAATATCATTACTCCAATTTCCAACAAAAACATGATTACAATTTATGCTTCATTAATTGATAAGAACAATAAGGGAATTATGATTGGAAGAAGAAGAGCAAAAGTAACCAAATCAAGATTTAACATTAATTAGCTTCCATATATTCCAATTAATTGTGGGTTGCTACCCTATTATAGGCGTAATTTAACAAGAACTATCATGCTTAAACCATCATTTTGAACGATTCTGTGTGCCCTAAGCGGTCTATCCTGAATCGCTGGATAGGGCCTAATGGTCTGTCTCTAGGCCATGTAAGCCATGTGAGCTTGAACCCACACGTGTCTCAGGCGGCCTGTCGAGCAGTCGCTAGGGTTTCCGTGCGGTCTAGAGAGAGCCACCTGACCAGACCTTATGGTCAATCTCTGGGCCGTCTATGGCCACGAGGTTTCAAACACTAATCAAGATAAATGGTCAAACCAAGACCACCGGCCATAGACCTCGTGGTCTATCACAGGCCGTTTAGTCCACAAGCGATCTCTATTAGGGCCGCGTACAGAATGCCACGCCTGATCTCCAGCGACTCCGATAGACTTCGATTGGAACGACAAATCCACACCATATGGTGCAGTTTTAATCTCACTCAAAACTCGGTTTTCAAAGCATAAGTCATTCTTCCAACTTGATTAAATAAAGATTTTTCCTTTCTCGTGGGATCGACTCCGCTTACCACTATATATTTGATTTCTTATCTTTAAAAGTGAGTGAGTGCGAATACATTTGAAATTGTGGCACGGCTTTCTTAACGACATTAGTCGGTGCGCATCAAACCCCACATCAACGAAAATATGCATTTCGATGAACAGCTTCGTGCCTGAGCTGCTATACTCTTTCATCGATTTAGACCTTTCATCTTAATCAATCCTTAAACCTTTCTTGCTTTGCATTGATGTTAACCACACATCAACGAAAATACACATTTCGGTGAACAACTTTGTGCCTAAGACACTATACTCTCTCCTCAATTTGGACCTTTCGTCTTAATCGATTCTTAAACATTTCTTCATTTGTGTTGATGTTAACCCCACATCAACGAAAATATGCATTTCGGCGAACGACTTCATGCCCGAGCTGCTATACTCTTTCATCGATTTAGACCTTTTATCTTAATCGATGCTTAAACCTTTCTTTCCTTATGTTGATGTTAACTCTACATCAACGAAAATACATCTTTCGGCGAGCATCCCTTTACCACCCACTAAATGGCTCTGCATCTGAATTGTTGTGTCGGCACTCACACTTGAACTGGTCTTAGCTTTGTGTTCGAACACTACACTTCGACCAACTCATTTCCTTTCAAAAAAATGGGGCTTAAAATAGAGATGCCCCGCTGGACTTGTTCAAGCATCCTGTTGAGCAAGGGCAAGAATGGCTGATGTGTGAAAAGGGATGAACTACAGATCTAGAGGGTGGGTGAATAGATCAACCTCAAATTGAAAAAAATTCTCTATAACAATTAAAACAAATGCGAAAATAAAAGAACTGCTATGAATAGAACTGCCAAAAATAATATGAGTTAACTATCAGGAGATCTGATAAAAAATGGCTATCAATTACTAAGAGCTCCAAATAAAAAGATCAAACACCTCACTATGGTACTTGGAAGAGGTTTGATTCGAAAATCTCCTCACGCAAGAGTCAGTTTTCCATATAGGCGTAACCTATTCTTCTGATTGAGCCTTTTTATATACCACTAAGTGATTGACCATAATACATGTAAGAGATGAAGAAATTTGAGAACAATTCAATGTAATATAAATTTATAAAGAACTAGCACAAACCAATTTCAGAGATCAGTCAATCAACCAGGTTTGGTACTCGGCAGAGGTTTGATCTAAGATCTCCTCACGCAAGAGGTGGCATTCCGGATAGGCTTAACCTATCTTTCCATCCACGACTTTCTATATACCTACTGGATGAAAGACTTAGGCACATGCAACAGATGAATATATCAGAGAAATTAAACGCTTGCAACAAATGATCCTATGCATTCATCTAATCACAGAACGGAAGATAGAAGCAATCACACAGAAAACAAATCAATTTTTAGGTGGTTCGATCTCGAGCTTGAGATCTATGTCCACCCCTTACTCAACTGAGTAAGGCTTCTACTGCCAAACAGATTGAGTCTGCTGATCCACAGCTTTGGAGATAAGATCTCTACAAACAGCTGAGCCTCACAGCTTGCCTTCCCACTGAGCAATACAGCTTGCTATCTGAGGATCTCACCTCGCCGCTGAGCACCACAGCTTGCTCTGCTGATACACAACTTACAGTAGAATTCAATAGGAAAACTAAAGAATAGAAGAAAACGATGACATAAAGAACAAATGTAGCTCCACTGGAGCAAATTGACACTAAATCTAATCCAGGAGTCAAGATAGCAATTCTACCTCTCAGTCTCACTACTCACTCAGATTTTCCTATCAGACTACGACACTCTATTTTTCTTTTCTTCTTCTGCAACAGTCACTAGAACTCCTCTCAAAATCTTCTTGCTCTCTTGCTCTTTTCTCCTCTCCTTCTGATCTGCTCATCTTCCCTACTCACTTGTATATGCTCTTCTTCCTCTTGTTCTCCACACACTCCTTTTCATCCCTTCGGAGCTTTTATCACTCTTGGGAGGCTTCACAGATTCCAAGTGGTATCGGGTTTACTCGGTAATCCTATCGGGTATATCCAGTATCCAGAGTCTGGGTCGTCACAGATGTAGAGTGTGTAGAGTCCCCTAGGCTAGTAGAGTTAGTCGGCGTAGAGTCTAGCTCTAGTGTTTCTAGCCCGTCCATGCCTACGATGCACCCAATGATGCGTCACTCTAAATCTGTTCCAGATAGGTTCCTCTAGGACCTTGCCCAGCATTGTCACACCCTCCTAAGATGCGCTGAGTTCGTAGCAACAACTATCGTTCTAGAGGATGATGAGGAGTTAGACAGGGTATGGAGTAACGATGGATTGGGCGTTTATGAAATCATAGATGGGAAGGACCCAATCGGTGATGAGGATAGCAACGTGGATGACACTGCTGATTTGTAGGCGCAAGGTTTGAAGAGGTATGATGAGCATGTTGGGACTCCTCTAGTTTTATAGGCAGCTGTCTTGTGTTGTGTAGTTTTGATGATTGGCAACGCAACAACGGTCTCATGACTATTGTGTAGTTTTGTTGATTGGCAATTGCATTTTAATTCATGCATGGTCAAGTATTGGTTTAAAAGCTCATTGAATGCATTTGTAATAGGGTTGCTGGAGTGGATCGTTTAAGCTAGCACAAGTGCATGCATTCATAAGCCCGTGCAGGCTTTTGGCCTTAGAGAAAACTAAAGTCCATGCATTCTTAAGTCCGTGCATGTGTCTGTCTTTTGAATGTTCAAGTCCGTGCACGTACTGTAGCAAGGTCCACCTGACTTGTAAGTCCATGCATGTTTAGGTCTAAGTCCATACAAGTTTTGCAAGATGCATTAAAGTCCATGCATGTTTAGGTCTAAGTCCATATAGGTTTTGCAAGATGCATTAAAGTCCATGCATGTTTTTATCTCTTACACAGAGTCCGTGCAGAGTTTCTATTATGGCTACACAAAGTTCGTGCATGAACTACACTTACTTTTGTTCTTGGAATGTCCGTGCACATTTCTGCAAGTCCGTGCACATGGTTTTTTAAGCCTAAGTCTGAGCATTTGTATGTCCGAGCATCTATATGTCTGAGCATCTGTATGTCCGAGCATTTGTATGTTCGAGCAACTCAATGTCCGTGCACATTTTGGCTTTGTGTTAAAACAAAGTCCGTGCACAAACAACTCTGTGCACATTTTACATTTCACCATCAAGTCTATGCATGTGTCCAAGTCTGTGCACTTTTTCAGTAAAACTAGTCCGTGCACTTTCTGCTGATGTCCGTGCACATCAAACCCCGTGCACATTGTGGACTTAGACTGTTTGCTATTGGGTTGCATCGCAAGTCCGTGCAAGTTTTACCCTCCAAGTCCGTGCACGTTCACTCTAGTTCGTGCACATCTTTGTAAGTCCTTGCACTTCTTCATAGAGTTTGTGCATTTCCAACCCCGTGCAGGTTTCCTAGTGGAACTAAAGTCCTTGCACGACTACATAAACCCAGTGCATGTCTTACCCCGTGCATGTTTCTTATTAAAACCAAGTCCTTGCATGTTTTCACCAAGTCCGAGCATGAACAGTCCCGTGCTTCTCAAGTCTGAGCATGTAAAAGTCCATGCACTTCTCCGGTTGGTTGCTCGTTTAACATAAGTCCACGCATGTTAAACTCCGTACACATTTTTCCTTTGGTTTAAAATTTGTGCATGTTTTCCCTTAGCAGAATAACAAGTCCACACATCTCAAACACGGTGCATGCTTTGTCTTAATCACTAAGTCTATGCATGTTTGCCTGCACATCTTAAGTTCGTGCATCTTTTTACTTGCACATTCCAAGTCCATGCATGAACAGTAGCCGTTTGCCTTATGCTAAGACAAGTCCGTGCAGGGTATGATCAACTTTTGTTCTGACAATATACTGAGTCCATACAATTCTTTATCATTGTCTGATTGTTCCTTTTTTGACAGGACGCTTGTTCTCCCATTCTGGGCCCACTTACTCCAAGCCCAAAACCCACTCGGACCAGCACTTCCTAGGCGACCCCCGGGTCCGGAAGTCTGAGCGATAGGTTGATCGGGAAGGCCCCTACGGGGGCCCAGAACACCCTGTCCGAGCTACACGCCCACTGCTCGGGAAGACCCCCAGCTGGCGTCCCAGCCTCGGACCGATTGTCGAAAGCTCACCCAAGCGTCCGTTACGCAGCTTTAAGGAGCAGAGAACTCCAAAGGATAAGGGAGAGCAAGAGTCTTTGTGCTATAAGAGCCCACGACGAGGACGTAACTCCCCCCAGAATCTTCTCAACTCCCTGGACCCCTCAACTCCTGGGGCTCTTACGTTAAACGGATCGCTATATGAACCCTGGAGGACCCTCCGGCGAGGTAAGCAACAATCCTGAGTAAGAACCACCACACTTCTTGGTGGAGAGCGATCTCGCGCCCTCTTTTTCTCTTACCATCTCCCCCTGCACCTGTGCTCTACCTGATTCGCTGACTTAAACATCGGAGGGTTTTCCTCAGGGATCCATCCCTGGACAGTCCTGATCCGTTTCCTGCCTTGCAGTTCATACAGACGCGGTGATCGTGATCAAGATTCTCCCAAGATCACACGGCTCAGGATCGACGCGAGATCACGCCTCTTCATCTGGTGCCGTCTGTGGGAAACGAGCGAAGAGCCATAATGGTGCGAAGAAATTCCAGTAGGAGGACCGCCGACGGTAAGGGAAGCGCTGTGGGGGGAGGAGAAGGAGAGCCTGTGCCTTCCCACCCCATGGGGAGCCTCCCCTCTGAAGGCAACCATCATGCCGGCAAGCTGCCTCCACCAGCTGCAGGGGTTCAACCTCCCAACGGGAATCCTGACGCTCTCCAAACCCTCAATGCCAAACTGGATATCCTTGTGGAGTTAATGAGGACCCAGGCGGCCAGGGAGGAGAAGTCACGACTCCCCCGGGAAAGCCCCTCCCGTGGAGGAGCTTCCCAACAAACCGCCGGAGGTCGCTTCACCCTCCAGGGAAGACGGCTTGTGCGCAATAGGTCAGGAGGACCTTCGCAAGCCCCTCCTCCAGAACAAGAAGCCTCCTCCACTCCGAGGAGAGAAAGGTCTGGGGCACGCCAGCAGCCCCCGGAGATCGACGCCCCCGAGGGACGACGAGGCAACTCGCAAGGGCGCCCTCATAGCCCCTCGGCTTAGCGTCAACCGGAGTTGTCCCTCCAACTGAGGGACTTTGAGCGACGTTTGGCGGAGCAGGAGCGCGCCCTCCATGCCTTGCAGAAGGCGTCCATCAAGGAGGATGAGGAGCAATCCCCGTTCTCCGACCAAATCATGAAGGCCGAGATCTTCCCTAGAGTCTCGCTACTGACCTTCAAGTCATACGACGGCTAGGGAGACCCGGTCGACCACTACGACAGCTTCAACGCCGTGATGACTCTCCACGGGGCTTCGAACGCCATCAAATGCCGAGCGTTCGTGACCACCTTGGTCTAAGGCGCTCAAGCCTGGTTCCGAGCACTCGCCCCCGGTAGCATCCACGACTTCCGACAGTTCGGGCGGATCTTCAAGGAGAGCTTCGCCGGCAACGGCCCTCCAACGTCAGTTGCGGGGTTGTTGGCGCTAAAGCAGGCCCAGGGGGGGGAAGCTGCGGGCTTATATCAACCGATTTAAATCGGAAGCCCTGCGTATCCCTCGCCTGGATGTCGCCTCAGCCATCACCGCATTGACCGGAGGCACCCACGACGAAACCTTCCGGCAAGAGCTAGTCATCCATTCCCCAACCTCTCTAGCCGATCTGGTGACCCTAGCCCTGCACCATGCAGAGTGCGAAGAAGTCAGCGCCTGCCGCAGCGTGACGGGCTCGGGTCGAGAGGGAGATAGGAAGCGATCATCCGAGCAAGGCTAGGGCCAGGCAGAATCAAGACGGAGAGCGCAGGGAGCCCCCTCGGAAATACGAGCGGTACACGCCCCTATCCGCCCCCGTCTATGAGATATATGAGGACATCCCCATCGCCGGCTCGCCTACGGGCACTAGTGTGCGCTACGCGAGAGAGTCCACTCGAGTGAAGTCACCGGTCCACTCATTGCTTGCTTGCTAGGTCCGAGGGTCCTCGGTCTTGTGGCTATCACCCCCAAGGTGGTGTCACATCAAGGCCGGAAGGGAAGAACAAGGGGATTAGGGGATCCGAGGAAAGACCAACAACATCTGAGCCTGGTCGCAAGTTGCTAACAATCTTCCTAAAGGATAACCCTACCTTAGGAGTCAAGATCGGAGCTGATCTCCCGTCTGATGTTTAGGAGCAATACAAAAATTTCCTTTCTAAGTACATTCGTGTCTTCGCGTGGTCTGATGAGCAACTTCCTGGAATTTTCGGAGAGGTCATAATACACAAGCTCATCCTCGACCCCATGGTGAAACCTGCCCAACAGCGCAGGAGAAAGCACGTCCCAGAGAAACAGACGATCATCAAGGAGCAACTTGCCAAGGGGAAGGAGACTGGTCTCTTCCGTCTAGTCCTTTACCAGACGTGGCTTGCCAATGTCATTCTGGTACCCAAAGCTTTAGGAAAATGGTGAATGTGCGTGGACTTCACCGACCTCAACAAGGCTACCCTGAAAGACTGTTACCCACTGTTGAGCATCGACTAGCTCGTCGATTCAACCTCCGGCAACATGCTGCTCAGCTTCCTGGATGCCTACTCTGGCTACCATCAGATTCGGATGGACCCAGAGAATATTGAGAAGACCGCCTTCATCATCGACTTCGGTGTGCACTGCTATACCCGGATGCCTTTCAGGTTAAAGAATGCCAGGGCAACATATCAGAGGCTGGTCAACCAAATCTTCGAGGGATAGCTTGGTCAGAATGTCGAGGCCTACATCGACGACATGCTCGTCAAGATGTCGAAGGCTGAGGATCATCTTACCGACGTAGCTGATACCTTCGGCACCCTCCTCAAGTACAACATGAAGCTCAACCCCGCCAAGTGTGCCTTCGGAGTCAGATCGGGGAAATTCCTTGGCTTCCTAGTGACTCAGTGCGGGATTGAGGTGAACCTCAACAAGGTCCAGGCCATCCTGGACATGCGGCCACCCACTTGCATCAAATACGTCCAGCATCTTACTGGGCGCATCACTGCACTTAACCGCTTCCTCTCTCGGGCAGTCGAATGATGCCTACCCTTCTTCAAATTGTTAAGTGGACCCAAAATGGCATCTGCTACATTTGCCTGGGATGAGGAATGTTAGAAGACTTTTGAGGAGCTCAAGGAGTTCCTGACCTCACCCCCTGTGTTATCAAAGTCAGTTTCGGGCGAAGCACTACAATTGTATCTCTCAGCAACTCCCTCCACTATAAGTTTGATCCTAGTCTAAAATGACACAGGGGTCGAGAGGCCGATCTACTATACCAGCAAGGTGCTCAATGAGGCCAAAAGAAGGTACCCTGCAACCGAGAAACTCATTCTAGCACTGGTTACCTCATCCAAGCGCCTCTGACCTTACTTCCAGGGTCATTCCATCATCGTGTTGATAGACAAACCACTAAAGAAGATCCTCTCTCACCCCGAGGCCTCGGAGCGCCTCATCAAATGGCCCATCATGCTTGGGGCTTACTACATCTCTTATCGCCGTCGTGCAGCCATCAAGGGACAGGCCCTAGCCGACTTCATCACAGAGAGCACTATCCCGCTCAAGGCAGAACCTTCATCCGCTCGAGGACCCATCTAGGATTTGTTCATGGACGGATCATCCAACTCGGCTGACAGTGGTGTTGGTGTGCTCCTTAAGTCACCCGAAGGAGCTGAGCTATAGTATGCATTGAAGTTCAACTTCCAGGCATCCAATAATGCCTCCGAGTATGAAGCCCTCATTTCGGGGGTCAAGATGGCACGATAACTAGGGGCCGAGCGAGTCAGAATCTATACTGACTCCCAGCTAGTCGCTAGCCAGGTCAACGATGATTACGAAACTCGGGAAGCCCCGATGATTAAGTACCTTCAAATGGTCTACACCCCATGAAGAAACCCCAATGAAGCCGTCTCTATTCGGGCTATGGATCTGTAGGGTGTCGACCTCCTGTGTCAAATGTCTCGACACCTTGGCGCAAGTTGCACGCTGCTTGTCCCGACACGTCGAGTTCAAGAACTAAGCAAGGTCTGTGCACATCGTCTCCAAGGTCGGTGCAAGTTTCGACCGCCATGCCAGCAAAGTCCGTGCACGGCTCAAGAGGTCCGTGCTCAACTGCTTCAAGAAACAAGGTCGGTGCATGCCTGCTAGCTAGGTCTGTGCACATCTACTATGAAGTCGGTGCAAACTCTGGTGAGCGCAAGATAAAGTCCCTGCACGTCTGCTATGAAGTCAGTGCAAACTCTAGTGAGCGCAAGATAAAGTCCGTGCACGTTTGCCATGAAGTCGGTGCAAACTCTAGTAAGCGCAAGACAAAGTCCATGCAAGTCTACCATGAGGTCTGTACACACTCAAGTCAGTGCAGGATGAAGTCAGTGCTAGTCCGTGCATAGCTCTATAAGGTCCGTGCTATTCATGCGGCGTGTCGACACCTTGCCTGAAAAGTGTCGGCACATTTGGATTCTTCCAGAACCGATCTAGAACCACAAGCGCCCGTTCTCCTACATCCGCAAACCAATTTAGAGGATATGTTTCACTTAAAAGAGTCGTCGGAAGGACTCTTCTGATAGGAGATAAATGTTTAAGCAGAGTTCCCTCTATTTTACTGGAAACGTGACACTCTTTGTTCCCTACCTACCTACATAACAGCTGGGGTGATAGGTGAGAAGTCAACTTTGACTTTCATACCTATCAACCCCAATGATGTAAGCTTGCAGGCGCCACACTTTCGGGCTTATTTCTTTGTGAGTGGGCAGTGGAGTTTGTCTGCTCTGGTTGTGAGTGGGGATTCAGATGACTACTGGCGATTCTGTCACTTGCCAAACAAGAGTCACCAGGGGTGGAGTGGGTCGTGTAGTGACACCATGAATGTGAGCACCTGTAATTCTACGAGCTGGCAGTCTCCTTCTTGCTTTTGCAGGCACGAGTTGCCATCCTGCCTGTTCTGCAATAGGTGTGAGGAAACAGGCCTCATAGGTGTACTGAGTGCTAGCGTCAAACACTTCTTCTGGTAACTGCCGGTACAGTGACACCATATTTACAGTTTGCCAAAGCACTGGAGGTTCATGGGGGCATGGCTGGTCAACCTGGTGCTCGCCCATTTCTACTTCTCCTTTCTTTATCATTCCTTCCATTACATCCTTGAACACGTAATAGTCATCTACAGCATGACCCAACATCCGATGATAAGCACAGAACAAGGGGTCATCTTGCCTTTTAGTGTCAGCAGGCCTCTTTGGCTCGAGCAATGTTATTTTGTTGTACTTGTATGCCCATTCACACAAGACCCGAGTTTTATCCTTCGAGAATGAATAGCTTTTTCATCTTGTCCCTTAGTGAAGGACCTTCTTTCTTATCGGCAGGCTAGGCCAGTGGAGGAGTAGTTGTTGTCTTAGTATTTTCCTTTTGCCACTTAAAGGTTTTGAAATCAACTGTATTTACTTCTTTCGGGGCTGGTCGCCGATCAATAGCCTTGCCCTTCTGAGATGCCAGGATGCTGGCTGAAGAGTACTTTGCGAGAAAGGACTCAACCATGGTCAAATGACCTAATATCGATGCCAATCATCTTTTCTAGCACTTCTCTTCTCAAAATTTGTTTACAAATCTGAACTGCATCCTCTTAGTGTGGAGGCCAATTACATCTCATGCTGAGATTCCTCCACCTTTTGATATACTCCAAGGTAGTTTCATCTTGCTTCTGCCTGGTGGAGTATAGTTCTTCCACTGTGACTTCTCTATCAATGACATGAAATCATTCGTGAAACTTCTGCTGCATATCAGGCCAATCTAGGATTGATCCTGCCGGCAACCCTGAGTACCATTCAAAAGCCAATCTGGTAAGAGATGACCCAAAGAATTTTAGTAGATAAGCTTTATCCGCTGCCAAGTCCTAGGGATTTGAGATGTTCCCAAGGGACATACTCCTTCAACTGGACAAGCAAGATCTTCGGCTGTTCATACTTGTCTTGCCCATCTATAATTTCTTGAAGCCGCTCAACTACTGGACTGGCCTCTTTATGCACTCACAACGGGGTTTGCTTCTTCTTGTTATTGGTAGGCCTTTTGACAACCACTCGAGGGGGGGGGGTATTTTATGCCAGAATGGGGTTACAATCGGGGGAGCCGGCTAAGGTGTGACACCCCGTATGCGAATTCCCGAGCCACGATGAGGTACTGACCTCTTTCTTGTCTTGGCTGGCACATGTTGTGTTTCTTATTTTGATGATGTCTACTCAACTATAAGTCATTAGCAAGCCAATTTGAGAATACATAAAACAAATCTCTTTTATGATTGGCTAATAATCTTAGTGATCTTTTCTTGGAAAAATGTGAAGAAGATAACTAAATGCTTAGTGTTTATTTCAGGTAGACTACTTCAACTCTTCCCAATGCTTTCCCAAGGAATGTGGTGAAAAGTCCCAATACTTTCCCAAGGAATGTGGTGAAAAGGATGATAAAGTAGGCAACAAAGCTTACTAACAAAGACAATATCAGTTGACTGACTTTCAACTCAGTCGACAGATATTCTAAGTTTAGTCGACCGAAGTAGCTTCAAAGCGACAAACTTCTGCTTGCAATAGCAGGCCAGCCAGCTGACAAAAGAATAATGAAGTGCTGGAGAATTTGTGGGTTGAGGTGTGACTCAAGGTCGTGGAAGGAGAAGCTAAAGATGATATTTTGGCTAAAAAACTAACACCAAATGAAGAAGGGAAACAAGACTAGTTAAAGATGGACAGTGTAGAAGAAAATCAGTCGACCATGCAAACATCTGTCAACAGACATGTATGCTCAATGAAGAAGTGTGTTGACCTCACCTTCATAATGAGTCAACATACCTGAAGCTCTCTCAGCATACCAACATCATCAGCAATAGCATGCAATGATCAAGGAAAAGTTAGTCGACTGAGTCCCAACTTAGTTGACAGATGTTCAATTCAGTCGACAGATGAGCCTTAAAGTCAATAGATTTTTGTTCAAGCCAGCAGACTGTGTCGACACATCTAAGATGTAAAAACACAATTGAGCATTGTGTTGACACACCTATTGGGTCAACATATCTAAGTCTACTAGTCATCAGAAGAAGGCAATTTTAGTCAAGCAACAACTGTACAACATCTGTTTGATGAAATGCTGCAAAGCATTCGTATACTGATTCTATAAACAAGCCAACAGCCAAAGCAAACAAATTAGTAACAGTATCAAGCAAGCAAATGTCAGCAACAACAGCAGCAGAAGCATTATATATCATGGGCATCAACTGCAGTATTCAGTAGCAACTGGACAAAGCTAGTAACACACAGCTGAACCATTGCCAGCATAAGTCAGTAGCCCCTACAAGAACAAGTCAGCTGACTTTGGGGAAAATCAGTCGACTAAACTGCAAGTTAGTCGATTGAATTTAACTTGGTCATACCAACACATGACCCATTTAAGTGACCACGTGGATTCAAACTCTAATGATTGGCACATGATCTAAGACACGTGCCTTGGGATCTGAAGTGTTCCTAGAAGAGAATATTCTCCCATGACATGTGGACCACCAAGAGATTAGCTCGATTTCTCATATTATCAAAAAAATCATCCATTTTCTACTCTTTAAATATCGCCCTTCTTCCTTGTGAACCAGGGGGGCTGCCATCAAAGAGAAGAAAGCCTTAAGTGAAAAATCTACAGAGAGCCACCTCAAAGTCAGAAAGAAGAGAAAGAGAAAGAAGAAGAGAGAGAGAGATCTGAGCGTTGTTAGAGAAATTTAAAGGAGCAGTTCTGAGATTTCACAAAGGCTCTTGAATTGTGTCAGAGCTACATTGCAATTGTTAATCTTTGTTTTTCATTTTCTTTTGTTGATTCTTATTTTTCCTTTTACTTCTTCTTCTTCCTTGTTTCTGATCATGCTTTGTCGCACGATTCAGGGTTGTGAGCAGTAGGGTGTTGCTCACGGTTTGCTCTGGTTGTCTAGAGTGTTGAGGAGTGATCCTCGTTTGCTGCTATGAGCAGTAGGGCTGATCGTGTAGGATCGCACGATCAGGGTTGTGTACAACTCGGTGCTATACACGGTTGCATTCTGGTTGTTCAGAGTGTGGGAGGAGCGTGTTCCTCCGGTCTAAGCTGTGTTAATAGTGTTTGTAGTGGATTGTCTCCATGGTTTTTACTTGTGCAAGGGAAGCCTCACCCTGATCAGGTGATGGGTGGACGTAGCTTGCTGGGTAGTAATCGAACCACCTTAAAAACTTCTGAGCATTGTGGTTTGCAATTCTTATCTTCTACCTCCATTCTCTAAGTCATCCCTACAGTTTGTTCACTTTGTTTTATTTCCAAATACTCAAACTCACCGACCAAGTGTTTATGGTTTGTGCTGCACTAATACAATTACTTACTCAGTTCTTCAGTTGTTTATTTTAACAATCTGTCAAGTGTTATTTTGAGCATTAGTTTTTTAATTGGTCTATTTAAGGGGCTGATCTATTCACCCCCCCCTCTAGATCTGTCGTTTTATACTTAACTACATAGTCTGCTAATTTCCCTGGTCTTTTGTAAGTGCCAGGATATGGACTTCATAAGTGTGCCGAGTACAAGCCTCTGACACTTCTTCGGGTAGTTGTTGATATAAAGATATCATGTTAACTGTTGCCCCCAAGGTAGGCATTTCATGCGGGCACGGGGGATAAACTTTGTACTCCCCCATCTGCAGCTCCCCTTTCTTAATTAATGATTCAATAATGTCCTTAAAGACATAACATTCCTCAATGACATGCCTGAGCATCTGGTGATAGGGGCAGAAGCAAGAGTCATCCTTCCTTCTGAGGTTGTTCGGCCATTTGGCTCACGGAGAGTGATCTTATTATTTTTGGTAGCTCATTCGAACAAAACTCGAGTCTTGTCTCGAGGAAATGAATATAGCTTCTTCATCTTCTCCCGTAGGGAGGGACCCTCTCATTGCTCGGTGGGCTTAGCCAGGGGAGGATTAGCCACCCCTTTATCTTTTTCTTTCTACTGCTCAAAGGCCTTCGGGTGAACTATGTGCACTTCTTTAGGTGTCGACCGCTTGTTAACTGGCCTGGCTTCTGGCCTGAGACGGTGGGCGCAGAAGAATATCTTGAGAGGAATGTCTCAATTTCTGCCACGACATTATTTAGTCAGTCAAACGACTTGACTTCAGTGCTTATTATTCTTTCTAGCACTTCTCTTCTCAGATTTTGCTTGCATATCTGAACTGCATCCTCCTGGTGCAGTTGACATCTGCATCTCATGTTGAGATTCCCTCATCTTTTAATGTATTCCAGGGCAGACTCATCATTCTCCTGCCTGGTTGAATATAATTCTGTCACCATCACCCTTTCGACGATGTGGAATCTTTCTTTGATTTTTTTTTTGCACATCGGGCCAATCAATAATAGACTCAGCTGGCAGACTTGAGTACCACTCGAAGGCAAGCCCCGTTAATTTGGACCCAAAGAATTTCAGTAGGTACGACTCGTTGGTGGCCAAGTCACCTATCACATTAATATAGTAGGCAATATGCTCCCTCGAAGACCCTTGCCCATTAAACTTGTCAAACTTTGGAGGCTTACTAATGCTAGGGGGCAGCCTCTTAGCAGGATGATGAGGTGGGTATGGAACCCTATATACATTAAATGTGGTGTAGTCACTGTCACCTCTCTCTGTCAGCTCATTTCTATCATCAGCTCTACCATTAGCTTGTTCATCATTACTGGGTCCACCAAACTTGGGTAGAAATGGGCCTGTTACATTTGCCGCATCGTTAACACCATTTCTTGAGGTGTACTGGTGTGCCCCTAATATGGAAGAGTTGAGGGTTGCGCCGCAGTTGTGTGTTGTTGTTGCTAGAGAGGAATGCCCCCAGCATAGATGGGCATCTGTTGGGATGTAGTTACCTATAGTGAGGCCTCAAATGCCTGACTACTACCCCCTGACATCCCGGGTGGTATCTCAGCCTACTTCGATGCAGATGTGTGGGTATCCCTCTCACTTAGCTACTTCTTCAGTATTTCAATTTCCTACTGATATCTCTATAGCAGCATTTGTATGGCAGGATCATGCATAGAGGGGCTAGGGGTGCCACCTCTCTCCTCGACTGGTCTTTCTTTGGAAGATATAGATGGCATCCCACTGTCATCTTCAACCGTAATCACATTGGCAGTGAGGGCTGCCATTGCCTCCTCTGGGCTGGTTTTCTCAGTGAGGGTCTGTAACACCTCATTTGCAACTTTTTTTCTTCTCATGAGAGGGCCTGACCTCTTAGCGAGCTTGACAATTTCCTCATGTTCTGTGGGCAGAGCCCCATATCGACTGACCATCCTAGTTATATTGTAGGCAAAAATAAGTAAACCTCCACCTTTTCTCACCGTCCTGTTGTGCATCTCTTATTTTGATGATGACAATCTATAACTCATTGTGTTTTTCCTCAAAGGATGAGCTATGTTAAGTTTAACCTTGACTAGTTGTTAATAAGGATGTCCCTTGACATGAATATTAGCTCGCGCTCGTCAGCGCGAGTCCGAGTCCTCAGCCTCGTGTGCACACTCAGACCATACGTCCTAGGTCTGTCCTCTAGTTGGTAATTCCCCCACCAAGCCCGAACTCGGCGGTACACGGGGGCCCTACAATAACCAGCTTACTCACCGTCTCTATCGGGTACGTCACACCAGTGCTCCCGGTGGGCCGATACACGTGAGCCGTGGAAGCTACGACTAGTGGATGGGTCACAGAACGTGGACTCAGAAATCACGCACGCACGCATTGCGAGTAACATGAAGTAATAGGTGACCCGAGACCACCTGACTCTGGACAGTCCACTAGACCTACTAAACTCAACGGTCCTTGCGTCACACAACTCGGGGTCAAGACCGTTGAACGTGACAGCACTGAGCCGTCAATCTGGCCTAATCCCTAAGTCCAAACTACGATAACACGGAATCCACGGATACCTCAAAACACGGCCACGGAACCTCCGGGGTGTCCGGGTCACTCACAAGACCGAAAGTCGACCACTGGGTCACGACCGGGTCGACAGGGGTCCAACACGACACTCAAACGCTCACTGGGAGGTAGACTCTCCAATCAATGGAAAACAATGTCTGAACCAGACGGAGTACAGGGGACTGCCCCTCGTACCCGCACCGACTCACGGTGACACAAGTCGAAGTCGTCACGTCCCAGGATCGAGGTCCGCTCATCCGAGAATCGAATCGGCCAAAACAGAAACACCAGCTCAACCAATCCCTTGAACGGTCCACACTGGGCCGCTCAGGGACATGCGGCTAGACAGGGGCCGCACCAAGAGTTAGGCGGTCTAGCACGCGCCGCACAAACCCAGGGACATGCGGTCACCACCAGGCCGCACAAACGATGAACGGCTAACACTTAGCCGCACAGGGCGATGAATGGTTCCAACACGACCGTTCATCACCCCAATGATGAAACACATGAACAGCTGGTCCCTAGCCGCACTTGGGAAGGGTGGCTAGAGCTTCGTCGCACAAGGTATGTGCGGTCCAACCTGGGCCGCACTACCTCCAACGCACCAAGGGATGTGTGGTCAACCCCTAGCCGCACAACGGATATGCGGCTATCCGGTAGCCGCACACCTCAGTTCACAAGAAACCGGATGGGGATAAGCGGCTGGGTCTTGGCCGCACTTGGGTTATGCGGTCGTGCGATAGACCGCATAACCTCCACTGCGCGCCAAGCCATAGCGCAGCGCGCCGAGCTGATGTGCAGTCCAGACAGGGCCGCACAAGGGATGTGCGGTCTCTGGTTCGACCGCACAACCATCACGGCAAACAAATCACGGGGTTGGCCCAACGGAGGCCTCCCCACACCCCGTTCGTGCCGAGACGAAGGGGACACGACGGCAAACACCCTAGCAAGTATCTAGACTCTGACCGGGGTCAAAATGACGCACGAATCGCAAGAAACGGGCGATTCTAATGAAATCACCCAAAAGGGCCACTGGACTTCCCGGGCTCCCCACGGTCAAACGGAACCGCCAATCAACACAAAACTGGTATCAATGGAACGCTGACGTTCCCAGGAGTCCTTTGACTCCAACCGATCGCAGAACCATCGCCGTTTTTCGACGAGGCCTACGAACCCCGAGAAACTACAACGAGCCAAAACTCGCTCGTTCTTGCACCGTAAATCGCAAAACCATGGGAAAATAAAGTGCACGCGTCAGGGATCCATCCCCCTACCTCCACCGAAGATGTCGAGCGCCAAAGCGACTAAACCACGCCGAAATCGCCAAAACACGAACCGCGTCGATTCTTGGAATCCACCGAGGGATCGCGCCACGCCATGCTCGAACCGCCGCTCCATCCCATGTTCCGATCTTCCCAACGCATCCCCGCCTCGGCCAGCTCCACACGGCCGCGCGCCCCGCGCCGAGAGGTCGAGAGACTGGAGAGTAACGAGAGAGAGAAGGGAGGGTGAGAAATGAGAGGGGAGAGAGGGTTAGGGGGTTTATATAGGGAAAAATCTGATAATGCTGATCCTAGAACCAAAGTAGCACAAATTGCCATTCTCGGATCTGCAGGAAACTCGGCACAAAAAGCCACACCAGAGAGCTGTTCCCACAATTTCCATTCACGCAGTAACAAGAAACTGACTTGCACTTTCCTGCTCAGAGCATCAGCCACAACATTCATTTTACTTGGCTGATCTGGGATGTCCAATTTCGGACACTGTTATAGGATGGCTTTCTTATTGTTCCAGGGTTCCACCAGCACATGTCCAGTCTTCCTCCTCTAAGGATGCATTAGTTGATGTGATGAGAGATTTTTAGAGCTTCACCTATTGTGCACATGCACCATCATTTGTATAGATAGTCAAAGCTATACAGAGAGACTCACATGCATCTCCACTCAGTAGGATATAATTAGACTTTGTAGGTCACGAGGGTGATGTGCATGCATCTGCATTTGACTTTGACTCAGATGTTTGACCTTCTATGTTAGTATTAACTGAATGGCAATGATTGATCTCTTAAGCACACATAACTCTGATCCTTTATTTATATACTTTTTATTAGTGAACCTAAGCATGTCCTACATAAGTTAAATCCACTATTATTAGACATTTAAAGTTAATTTTAAAAAATTAATAAAATTTGCTATTTTGTCAAAAAAAACTCACTTGTCGTCATGCTACCATGCTGCACCATGCTACCATGCTGCACCTTGCTGAACAGTACCGCCAAATCACCGGCATGGTGCGTACCAACAATACTACGAACCTTGGTTGGCACCACCCCTCACGTGCCTCTTCACCTTTGTGCGACCCCCTTTCCATCTAGTGGATGTATTCAATTTGCGCATGTTCTTCTCTTATTTATGTGCTCCTTGTGAGTTTGAACCTAACTCCTCATTTGGAACTCAAATGGTTGACAGGTTGCGTACGAATCCAACGATAAGAGTGGGTGAAGAATTATCTAGTGTGTAATTTCAAATTCCTGACTGTACACCTCTGATTTGTTAGTACGTTGATTGCAAAAAAAAAAAAAAATACTTACAAGTGACCCGATCGAGACCTCGAACTCTGGATTCCAAGTGTTAATACTTAAATTCAAACTCGAAACCTAAGTATTGAGTTAAAGAAATCCTCGACGGATAAGAAAGAAAAATGCTCATAGACTATGTGGGACTAAAACTCAACACCCTCTCTAACGCCGGACCCGAATGGTAATGATATAAATGACGCAAATGAACCAGTGAGGCTGCACAAATGAGTAAATTTGACTCTAATTCTGACCTCGGACTCAAAACTTAAGCGACGAGTTAAAAGAATTCTCAACAAATAAAGAGGCAAAGTGCCCACAGATTATCAATGTAGGACTAAACCTCAGCACCAAATAACCAGGGTGAGTTTTAGACCAATTGTGCTAGATTCCATATTACATGGGCTTCTCATTAGGAATGTAATACTTCAACCATTGGATTATCTGGGTAAGGAAAAGGTGATATAACTACCAAACTCCTTTTTCACGGAATCTTACAAGAAAGTGGGGAGTTGCCGTAGCTGAAACAACAATCCTTTCTATCATATACTCTTATCTGGTTAGGAAATCATGCGCATGTGTTAGAAGAAAAAACCAACGATTAATGTGGGCTACTTTCCACCCATCAGAGTCTTGTTTAATTAATCACATCACAGCAGCTGGGCTGTGATTCTCGTACGGGAGCTATGGTTGGGTCTTTATCACAATTCACAACCTTCCATCTGTGCATGAGGGTGCTGTTGATCATTGAACTTAAATTGATAAAGTTGATTAGTGTTGAATTAGGATTTCAAAATTAGTCTCATTTGACATGGAATTGTTTGATGTGGAATTAGCATGTACACGCCAGAATTTGAGGTTACCAGGATTCAGTACAAAGTTCTCGCGTCTGTAGGAGCTCAGGAAGTGAAGAATCATGAGACTTTGATGTGACACAACCTTGGACCTACTAGCAAACAAGCACATGCGCAATCGAACGGGCCGATATCGGCGGCCGATTTGTCATCATTAAAACTCAATTACCAAAATCAACATGGGGATCCAATAATCTCCCCATTTTTATTGATGACAAAACAAGTAATGTGTGCATGAAATTTAACTCATGTGTCAAAACATTTGTTTGAGTTTGAAAGTGTATGTTGCATGAAGTTAACTCATATGCTATGTTGTGTATGAAAACTATATGCAGTATGAAGGCTATATATAGTATACACAGTATATGCAACATGCTCTGAACAAATATTATTCTCCCTCTTTTTGTCATTAACAAAAAAATTAGTGGACAAAAGGGGTTATGAGACAAAATGTGAACATGAGAGACCGAGAAACATGTGATTTAATTCAAGTAAATAGGCAAGCAAACTTTATCAAGCATGCATGTCATATAGCTATGTCTCCTAAACGCGGCAAATGATATGGAATTACACTGAATTTGAGTTAAGGAGGAAAACATGAGCCATTACTAAGTAAGGCAGTGCATTCATATGCTAGAGAAAATCATGTACTATGATCACTACAGATGTAGGATATACATTCAGCACAATGACACCCGGAGTGGAAAAGTGTAGAAGAATGAAAAATGATCAGTAAACTATATGGATGTCTAGAGTTTCTTAGGAACACTAAAAGGTTATATCATCTCTGCATTTTCATGTTGGCTCCTCGACTATTAGTAGCTTCATACAACCCCATTTTTTTTATTTGGAATTCACCGTTTTACACGAGTAACACCCTTTGTTTCAGGGGTGATTCTCGATTACTAGGATTCGTCACTTGTTGAACTGATCTGTGAATTTTGCTTCACTTTTCAGCAAAATTTTTCTCATTTATTTCAGTGGAGATTCCCAGCTACTTAGTTCCATGTTCCACTGTTGTATCCAGACTATTTCTCGATAAAATCACAAGAAATAAGGGTTCGAGTATTTCACCGAACACCTTCCAGGCAAGGGCTATCCAACCCTCTCTATAATCCCATGGGTCCCGACAAGGGCCCTGACCGGCTTGCCGTAATGCACGGCGACACAAGCAACTCCCCAGAGTCAACTCCTGCCACTCACAGATGGGCCTTGCCCATATCCTACATCGCCACCGCGGCCAACCCAGGGGCGCCCCGACGTCGAGCCACGCCACGTGGCACTCAGCAAAAAGGGCCAAGGGCCCACCCAGAAGCACGTCTTTCAATCCTCCAAGGTCAAAGGGAGACCTGACTAAGTCAACCACAGGCTTCGGAGGCCCGCCGCACCCATATACGGCTCACACGGGTATGGTCAGCATTCCGTCGAACACCTTGTGGGCGCATATGTTCCAGCCCATCTGCACCAAACCACAGGCCACCCCATGGTTCTAGCCCCTCAGTTGGGTCCTACAATGACCCCCCAGTAAGTCAAGGCCAACCCCGACACTCAGACATGTAGCAATAAGCCACGTAAGCTCTAGCACTCAGGCCAACCCGAGGCTACCTTGACAAATCACCGTACAACGTGGCACACAGCCCGAGGCAAATCTCACAGCCACAAAGTGCCTCCCCTTAGCTCCCACGAGCTCCCACCATCAACCCAAGGCTCACCGTGCGGCCCCTCAGCCACCTACCCAAGCCGTTCGGCAATCCGGGGTGCGTCAGGCATTTACCCGAGCACCTTCCAGGCTGCTACAACAACTCAAAGAAAGGCAGCCCCCACGGGACCATCCCAACTTCTTGGGGTCCAAAGTTCATCAAAGGACAACCCCAAACGACGCAAGAAGACCCCCGGGGGCCATCCCCCAGGGTTACGATGATGTGAAATGACCTAGGGATGAGTTGGAACTGACCAAATGACCCTAGGATCTAGCAAGCAAGTAACTCAAGGACCGATAGCTTCACTCGAGCGGACTCACCCGCTAAGCGCACACTCATTCCCATAGGCAACACAATGATGGTGGTGAGGGTTCGGGGTGGGACCTCGCAGCTCCGAGGGATGGCTAGCTTGGGATTGAACCTCCAAGGGTCCAGGGATGCCCACTCTCATGGATGTTGACTTGGTACTTGATGATTTCACCTCTAAGGTGACCTTCTACATCATCGACTCCAGCACATCCTACAAAGTGTTGTTGGGCAGGCCCTGGCTCCACGAAAATTGGGTCGTCCCCTCAACCCTCCATCAATGCATCAAATATATCAATAATGGGGAGCAGCATGCAGTCTTCGTAGACCTGTCTCCATTCACTCTAGCAGAATGCAACCTGGCCGATGCGGCTCTCTACTTCAAGGGAACCAGTCCTTTCCCCGTGATTAAGAGCAAGAGCAACAGCTAGCTCTCAAAAGAAGAAGAGGATGATCTCTTCTCTGTTGACGAAGAAAAGGCCAAGCTTCACCGGCTACGCCTTAGCGCCAAGTCAACCACAGACCGCCCTGAGAAGCGTAAAGTCGATTTTGAGACTAATCTTATTAGCCGAGCAATCGACAAGAGTATATGCCTGCCATCAAACTGCATCCAGCTCGTGTGTGCCTAAGGTAGGCATAGGGTGGAACAGCTCACGACGTTCATCGTCACTTACAGATTACAACATCGGTCCAAGAAAAGAGTTAGAAGGGACAAGTCCATCATTTTCCACAAAGGAGACATGGTCCCTCCAGCCCCACCAAAAGATGATTTCGGCTGGTCCAGGCGAGCTGACAATGCCCGTGAAGCCGTCCAAATTTTGGATGACCAGTCACCTTCCATCCGGGAGATGTGCCTCAAGCAAGATATTCCCCAGTGGCAGGGCTCCGCGCAGCGTAGATATTTCCACGATCTCGGGACACCCTCACAAGTCCGGGGGCAACCCCCGCTCTCCCAAAAGGATACCAGAGGTCTTGGTTATGACTAAGACCCAGACTTCTGCGTCTACCACGCGGTTCACGCCGTAGGGCCGATGTAGCTAGCCGTCGACCCAGTTGTCGCCAACACCAAGTTTAATAGCTCGGGAGATGAGGGAGAGGAGATTCTAATCCCACTTCCCGCTAGGACCAGTACCCCAGTTTCAGCACCTGACGAGGCTTCCTCGTCCGTCCACGAGGATGCTGAGATGGAGGAGACCCCCGTGGCCTCCTAGCCAATTGAAGAACCTAGTTCGCCACACTTTCCCCGTGAGGAAGGTCCCCAGAACAAAGATCGTGAGGTGTCATCGGCATTGGCAAACCACTCCAGTCAAGCCTCTGGGATACCAACCGACAGCTATCAGCCCGACATGGACAGCTGGGGACAACCTCAGGCTGGGTCTAGCAGCAACAATCTTCCAGTGCCATCAGCTTCAACTGTCGGCTCCGAGAACCCACAGGTGTATGAAGCGAACACTGACAATGAAGACTTCGTCGACTTTCAGCTGACACCTCCAGAGCGGGAGGACAGTGGCCAGGCAACTGTTGACGAACTTGTCAAAATTAATCTGGGCGAAGATGAAGCCCCTCAGCCAACATTCCTCAGCGCTCTCCTCACCGAAGTAGAAAGAAGGGACTACAAGCAACTCCTGCTCGAATACAAAGACTGCTTCGCCTGGACATACAAAGAGATGCTAGGGTTAGATCCTTCCATAGCGGAGCATGACCTGGCTATATCTCCCTCAGCCACGCCAGTCAAATAACCCCAGCGACGCATGCACCACGAGCTGGAACTCTAGGTTGCGGCAGAGGTCAATAAGATGGCGGAGGTCGATTTCATCGAGCCATGCATCTACCCAGTTTGGCTCGCCAATATTGTCCCAGTCAAAAAGAAAAATGATGCGGGACGACGATGAGACTCGGGGTGTGGACGCGTTCCTTGGACTTCTACTAGACGACGCGACTAGAGGACCAATGAGGCCAGCAACTACACGACCAAGTCATCACCTAATGTGGTTCCCGAAGGGACAAAGATGTCCCGAAATAAGAAGCAATCACTCACGGTCGTCCCCGACGAGGGAAACGAGTCGATCTGCATGGTTGAGAAATCGGCGTTGAGTCTTGGGTGGTCGGCTCACTCTCGTGCTCGGAATGAGTCACGGGACGGGTTCACACAAGCTTATGTAATTTCTTTGAAGAAAATGAGACCCAAAACGGCTCATTAGATGTAATCATTCTTTCCATTAATAAAAGACAAGATTGTTCCTCAATTGAGCCTGTAATACATGTGTTCAAAGATCAAATTCCTCAGTTTTCACGGATCTATTTGAGTTTCCTGATATGACGCCCTTCCTTGAGGCGTTACTTACCAAACAGCGTCTCTTTCACAGGCGTTCATTAATTCCCGAAAAAATGATTAATACTCCAAATTAACGCCTTTAAAACGGACGTGTTACAAGAGACGCCCCTAAGATAGGCGCTGTTTATAAATAATTTCACAAACAATTTCTCAAAATTCCCAAATTTGACGCCCGTCAATATGCCGTCAAATAAACTCGAGTCATTATTACCACTCATCAAATCAATCAATTCTCATTAACTGCCCTGACAACGGTTCAAATTTCTAAACGCCTTTTCAAATGACGCCCTCATCAACGGCGTTATTCATGAAATTGACGCCCCTCATCCAGGCGTTATTAATTTAATACGCGCCACTTCCAGGGGCGCTATTCAAATTCAAACGGTTCGAAACAAAAGCCCTAGCTTCCTCTTCCCATTCTGTTCCATTGCACGTCGTTCTCCTCTTCCTTCCCCTTGCTTTCTCTGCAACCCGAAGCCCTAATCATCCTAGCCGAGCTCGATCAATGGCGGGACCCCGCAAGCGCCAACGTGTTGTGGGTCCGGAGGTTGTGGACCTCGCCGGTGAAGAGGACGTGGGCGTGGAGGAGCTCCTCGCCGTGGCCGGCGAGGAGGAGGTCGTCGCGGCGACGACGTCCGGTGATGGAGACGGTGAGGCCACCGCCGGAGGGGAAGGAGGAGAGGGAGAAGAAGGTGACGGTGAGGGAGAAGGGGAGGAAGGCGACGGTGGCGAGGGTGAAGGTGGTGATGGCGACGGTGGTGATGGTGGTGATGGTGGCGACGGCGAGGGTGGTGGCGACGGCGAGCGCAGGCGCGGTGTCCCCCCTCCAAAGAGTAAGGTAGGTGCCTCCACGCCCTCCCTTGATTTATTTAAATTTTATCGTATTTTCCATAGCTCACGGGATGGGATCTCTGTGGAAATGGTGACACAGAGAAATGACGCCCCCACGAGGGGCGCCAAATCAGGAAATGACGCCCCCCATCGGGGCGCGAATTAAAAATCAGAACTGAATGAAAACAGAAACAACGTCCCTCATAGGGGCGTGAAATCCAGAACTGACGCTCCCCATCGGGCCGTGAAATCAAGAACCAACGCCCCCCATCGAGGCGTGAATTAAGATTAGGGTTAAATAAGAACAGAAACAACGTCCCCCATAGGGGCGTGAATCCGTTAAATGACACCAGCAGGTGTGCCGTCAATTATTAATTTTATTTTTTTAGGCTTCAGAAACCACGCCCTCCTGAGGGGCGTGAATTAGGTTAGACAGTGAAAAGACGGAGAGAGAGGCGATGAAACCACGCCCCCCTGAGGGGCGTGAATTAGGTAGGGAAGACGGAGGGAGTAATGCCCCCCTGAGGGGCGTGAATTGAGGTAGACGGTGGGAAAGACAAAGGGTGTAACGCCCCCCTGAGGGGCGTGAATTGAGTGAGATGGTGGGAAAGACAAAGGGTGTAACGCCCCCCTGAGGGGCGTGAATTGAGTGAGATGGTGGGAAAGACGGAGGGAGAGACGGTGGAATAACGCCCCCCTGAGGGGCGCTAATTGAGAAAAACAGTGAGAAAGACGGAGGGATAGACGGTGAAACCACGCCCCCTTCAGGGGCGTGAATTGAGGAAAGACTGAGGGAGTAACGCCCCCCTGAGGGGCGTGAATTGAGTTAGACTGTGGGGTTGAATGCCTGGTTTGTGGAATTTAGAAGGGGCTAAGCTTTGCCTTAAAATTCTGATTTTCTTCTGCTGTTTGTTTTGTTGTTGAACAGGGGCTTATGAAGACTCGGATCTCCTGGATCCAGGTCATGGCAGCGTATCTAGGTCTCCCCGACTTCTTCAGTCGCTGCAACAAACTGCAACTGCGTAGACACAGATCAGGGGAACCAGGGACAAAGGGAAGGGGGGAGAATTAATCTTATTCAAGTAGTACATACGCTGGCAGCAGCAATCAAAGACCATTCCACATTCCGGCGTGTTCTTCTCAACCAGAGATCTCGATCGCCTTGACCTCCGGCTTCTTCACCTCCACCTTGGGGACGGTGACGGTGAGCACCCCATTTTCCATGGAGGCCCACACCTGGTCCACCTTGGCGTTCTCCGGCAGCCGGAACCGCCTCAGGAAGCCGCCGCTGCTCCTCTCCACCCGGTGCCAAGTGTCGCTCTTCTCCTCCGACTCCTTGCTTCGCTGGCCGCTGATCTGGAGGATCCGGCCGTCCTCCACCTGGACCTTCACCTCCTGCTTGTTAACCCCGGGGAGGTCGGCCTTGAAGACGTGGGCTTCCGGGGTCTCCTTCCAGTCGGTGCGAGCGTTGACGAAAGCGGAGGTGTCGGAGTCCCACCCTCGGGAGCGAGACAGGGGGAGGGAGCTGTTGTCGAAGGGGAAGCCCTGGAAGGGATCCCAGACGTCCAAAGAGAAGGGGTCGGAGACGACGCTCCTCCGGTTGCCGAAGAAGGACGGAATCAGCGACATTTCTGAAAGAAACGGTCCGGGAAGAGGAAGAAGAGGTGAAATAGAGCGACTTGTAGAAACAGAAGAGAGAAAAGCACGGGAGAGCAAACGAATCGGGGTTTGGCGCGTCCACCGCTGGCTTCGTACGCGATACCACCGCAGGTTGGAGGAGATGAAGGGGGCGATGTCGTTTATGTAGCGGCGGAGGAGGGGAGTCGGGACGGTTGATGGTTCTCCATCTCTCTGGAAGCGTCCAGAACTTTTGTTGGTTGCTGCTCCAACCCTCTGGACGAATCCAGAATCTGAGATGCTCCTTTTTCTGTTTATTATTATGAGAGGCCCAGCCAATAGAAAGGCAACACATCCCACTAAAACCTTTCGGATTGTGGAGCTCTTGACATGAGGCGAAGCTCACGTCGTCAATGTCTGTGTCTGCAGTCTTCACAAAAGGAGCCAAGAGCAGCAGCACACGAGTTTTCCATCTCTCATCTGCACATTCGCGATTCTTCTGAAGAGTCAAAAGACCCAACAGTTCTGTCCTCCACCCCATATATAAGAAGCATCTCGGTGCCTCATTTCTCGTCACCGTCGACACGCGGAGAACATCTACGAGCTTCCCAGTTCCAAGCGCTCTGTTCTGTTGCAAGATCGCCCGCCAGTTCCTTCCCTCGTCGGTTGCAGTCCACCTCCTTTCCTAAAGTAACAGAGATGTCGCTGATTCCATCCCTCTTCGGTAACCGGATCAGCGTCTTCGACCCTTTCTCTCCGGATGCCTCGGACCCGTTCCAGGGCTTTCCCTTCGACAACAGCTCCCTCTCACCGGCACGCCAGGGCCTGGATTCCGACACCTCTGCCTTCGCCAACACCCGGGCCGACTGGAAGGAGACCCCGGAAGCCCACATCTTCAAGGTCGACCTCCCGGGGGTAAACAAGCGGGAGGTGAAGGTCGAGGTGGAGGACGGCCGGATCCTCCAGATCAGCGGCCAGCGAAGCAAGGAGAAAGAGGAGAAGAGCGACACTTGGCACTGAGTGGAGAGGAGCAGCGACAGCTTCCTGAGGCGGTTCCGACTGCCGGAGAATAACGCCAAGGTGGGCCAGGTGAGGGCCTCCATGGAGAACGGGGTGCTCACCGTCACCTTCCCCAAGGAGGAGGTCAAGAAGAAGCCGGAGGTCAAGGCGATTGAGATCTGTAGCTGAGAAGGAAGTTGATGACAATTGCTGTGAGGCTGATGTCTTTTTGGAGGTTTCTGTAACGTCTCTAGCTATCAGATAGTCTGTACAGGGGTCGGTTGGTGTCCTTTATCTCAAAGCCCATTGACACAGCGGGTGGGTTTTTCTCAAGTTCATGGGTTGATTGATACTGTGTTTCTCTCACGGTCCGTGGACTCGTCAAACACATTTTATTTATAAAACTTTGTGAATGGGGGCCAACGACATAATATATATTCTTTGAGGGACTCATGTATAAATTTTGTCATTTTGTCAAAATCTTGTGTACAGTAATCATGGGCCTCTCCACCTCTCACGATCAACAGCCTCTCTCGTGGCACTGGCAGCATGCAACGCTGGTAGCGCATGGGTGAGCAGACAATGGCGAGCTGGCAGCGGGTGGGCAAGAATGCTACGTGGGCTCGCATGGCCAGCGCCGAGAAAATCGGATCTGGTTGCACCATCCCCGCTCCTACAAAGCCGCGAGCACACCCCTTCCCTCCGGGCAATCTCTTACCCTCCCCCTTTCTCTCCTTCTCCTTTCCCCTCCTCTCTCTATCTCTCTCTAACGCATCCCACCGGCCACCCCACTCCTCCGTCTCCCTCTCTCCTCCCGCGTCTCTCTCTCTGCTTCTCCCATCCACGACCGCAGCCCATACACCTCCTCTGCTCTGCCAGCAACCCACCATCGATTGCGGTTCTTCTTCTCTCTCCTCACTCCGACTCTCTCTCTATCTCTCTCTAACCCTCACAGGGCCGCGGCAATCTCCCGTCTCCTCTCCCTGTGCAACTACCAATGGTGGCCAACCCCCTACCCAGTAGAACTTCTTCCCCCCAGTCCTTCTCTTCACCTTTTCATCCTCCGAATCCCTCTCACTCCCTGCACCTTCTCCCTGCTCTCCCGTCTACAGACCCTCTCCCATGACCTCCCTCTCTCTCTCTACAACACATCGTCCTCTCTCTTCACACCGCCACAGCCACCGCATCGGCACACCCGAATGCACCTCCCCTTCATTCTTCTTCTCCCTACACACTCACCAGCACCCCCTCGCTGCCATAGCTCTCTCTCTCCCTCATCCCGTCTCTCTCTCTCTCTTTCACTAAAACTCCCTCTGCCCCACTTTCGCCGTCTGCCCCTCTCACTCCCTGCACACATGAAGCTAGCCTCCCTCTCTTCCACATTGTCTGCTACACCCTCCACCCGCGTCCACAGACCCTCTCCCACCTTCACTCCCTTTCTCTCCCACACCTCACCTATAACCGCCGCGGCACTTCTTTCTCTCTCTAGCTGAGATCCCCACACCGCAGCCTCCACTTCCCTCCTCCTGCACCTACACTATGCTTCTCCTCCCACAGTGACCCTGTCCCTCTGCACTCCTCCCTACCTCTCTCACGTAGCCCTCTCGCCTGCCAGCTCTCATCTTCACACTGCCTCCTCTCGCTCTCGCCATCTCCTTCTCTCTCTACCCTGCATAACCCATAGCCACCGCTACCACCACCGGTAGCCACCGGGCCGGCATCACCTGCGACCCTCCGCAGGCGCCCCTGCTACGCAAGCACCTCTCCCTCCCTCTTTCTAACTCCACTGCACCCGACACCACCGCGGCAGATCCCCCCGCACCGTCGTCGTCCGTCCGGTGCCCCTCCACATAGCTCTCTCTCCCCCTAAACAGACACATCAACCTCTCACTTCACACCCCTTCCTCCGTCTCACCCTCTCTCTTTCTCTTTCTTTATCCTGCAATCTCTCTCCCTCTCTCTCTTTATCTTTTTTTTCTCTCCCCTTCACCATCTCACGTGTCTCTCTTCATCTCTCTTCTCTCTCTCTCTCTATCTCACACAAGCACACACACATTTTAATTTATTTATTTATTTATTTTTGATTTAAAAATTCACCTCTCTCTATTTCTTTCTCTCTCTTCATCCCTCTACTTTCTCTCTCTATCTCCTTATTCTCTCTCTAGCCCCTCCAAAGATGGCGCAAGACGGGTATTGTGGCGACCCGGGATCTGAATACCGGGAAGGCCCGATACCATTCGAATCCTGTCCTGCCGCCCACGAGCCTGAAGACTCGGAAGGGCTAAAGGATAGGTGTGGTGTACATAGAAATATGAAATAAAGTAGGACAACAGATATAATAACAGAAATAAATAACTAACTACAACAGAGTCCAGTCCAACAGAAAGTACCCTGGGTAAGGTCACCTAGTCGGCTCCAAGGAATATGGAGACGAGAGGATCCCCTACCTAGGTAGGAATGCAACTAAGATGAAAAGTGTGTATGTTCCTATGTGCACCGGAGTGCATGCAACAATCTTGCCTAGATCTAGCAATCAAGGATCAAATAAGGATGACAGGTATAGCAAACATCATGCAAAAAGCCAGTAACAAGCAAGGGAGATCAAGTGCACCAAAATAACATGAAATGATATGAAATGATAGCCAAAATAAAGATCTTGGGTGCACTGTAGCAGTAATAAATGGTCTGTGGGAGACCGTTCAAGGAGTCAACGGTCCTATGAGGGCCGTGCAATGGCAGGGAGTAATAAAAAATAGAATTGACAGCAAGACAGAAGCTAGAATGAACAAGAACAAAGGCGTACCTAACAGAACGGTCTTTCGAAAGACCGTGCGAACTCTGGGATGGCCCTGAAAAGTCCGCAGAAGATTAACAAAAATCACCAGTATAGAGACAGAGACGTACCTGAGCCAGCAGGATGGCCTGTATCAGACCGCGCGATCAGTGAACGGGCGGAAGGAGACCGCTAAAGGCCGCACGAATAATCAGCACCGGCAGTCAGAACAGAATGGGCAACTCACGACCACGCAAGTACTCAAACGGCTCTGAAAGAACTGTGGAAGCTCCAGAGGACAGAAACGAAGAATGATGAGATAACAACCTGAAACCACTCAAACACAAACCTCAACAAGAATAGAAACCGGTCAGCACGACACTAACACGATGGGTACTAGACGTCCCACCGTGATCGCCAGAAAAGAGGGTGTGGACATATTTTTCCTCCCTTTTTGTATCCTTCCTAATCCTTCTACTATATCAATGCAAGAAATAAAAAGATTGGAGGTAGAAGGGTGGGAGGATGTAAGTATGATCGTGATCGCCACCAAGGTTTCGGAATGTAAAAGAAATACACCCGTACCTTGGAAAAGGGAGACACTCGCCTAAATACAGCACTGCAGCGGTAAATGGTTCTGGAAGACCCGCTCTATGAATGGACGGTCGCCCGATAGACCGCCCGCTGGTGCTGAGAAGGATGCGGGACGAAGCCTGGCTTGACGACAGAACGGTCTGGATATGGCCGTAGGAGGAAGGAGAACGGTACTGGAAAGACCACCCTACGCCCAAAACGGACAGCAAGAAGACCACGCAACGTCACCAGGGCTTAAGTTGTAGGGCCTGAACCTCCACCCCTTCCGGCCGGCCAGAGGGGATGGGCCTCGTGCTAGTACGATGCTGACCTGCAAAACACAGTGGAAGACACAAAAGAAATGACCCAAATCAGAACTGAATGATGTAGTAACTGTCAAAAGGGAGAGAAATAGCCATAACAAAGCGGAATGGGGGATACCTGGGAGTTTTTAAACCCCTAGGGGCGTCAAAAAATGATGGGAGGGTGTGTGAATGATAGTGTAATGAAGAAAAATGTGAAAAAAAATGGAGGAGAATGAAGCATGCAATGGAAAGAAAAGGATGGTGGGACTACTTAAAACCAAGACTCAAACAACGGACTACTCCCTGAACCAGAGGCCTGAGTGGACGTAGAAGGCCTCCCTCCCTGACTGTAGGTCGCTCTAGAACTCGACAGGGCTTCACCGTCGACCTTGAATCTCCCCCCTTTCAAAGCCTGGACTAAGGGTCCTATTTATAGAGCCCATAAACCTAGCCTCGAAATTAGGGTTTCTAGTGAAAATTATGATGAGATAATAACATCAAAATCGTAGATAAATGAATTATCTCCCACCAGGATCGAACGAAATCCCATTTGGTTGAGAAACCATGGAGAAAATGGTGGGATAAGTCAAGGGTTTAACCATGGGTGGAGAGAGAAAATTCATTAAAATCTCAGGAATCGGGAGATTGCGCGGTCACGCGATAGGCCGGCCTCGTCGAAGGTATGATTACTATTTTTGGTTGTGCAGCCCGTGCTTTATTTGATTCTGGTGCTTCTCACTCTTTTAAGGATGCCGATACAAGGAAAGCTCGCCATGTCGCTTAGTCGGATCCTCTGCCCCTCGAGATGTCCCAGCTCCGTTTTGATAGAGGCCGCCTCAGCATGGGCAACGGCAAGCTCCTCACCTGTCCTCTCCACGGTCGCCTCAGCTTCGGCCAGCGCAGACCTGGCGGCAGCAAGGTGGCCTTCTAGCTCTTTAATTCTACCCCTGAGGGTATGAACGTCCTGGTGACCACCTTCCAAGACTTTATCGAGTCGCTCCCCGCTGATCCGGCGCTCCTCCAAGGCTTGTAAATATTCGCCCTCCTGGGCCCTGATGGCGGCAAGCTCGTTGGGGACCCGAGTCTTGAGGAACTCGCGACGGTTCACGTATTTCAGCAGTAACAATATGCATCGCGACCACTCCTCCAAAGGGCAGCCCAGCACTTGCAACGCGCCGGTCAGCTGCATCGCTATGGCATGCGCCCCTCGATATGTGAGAGAGGGGTCAGCAAGTATCATCGAGCACAACGCCAGTAGCATCTGTCGGACCGGTGCGTCTGAGGCGGTGTGGCCGATGGAAGGCACCTCCGGGGGGTTAAACTCTACCATGCCATCCATGGCGGCCCACATCTCCGCGTCCACCGCAGCCGACGAGGAAGGGAGCGCCACGGATAGATAGATGCGGCCTCCTGCTTCAACATGTAGTCCCCGGCCAGCTATCGCCAAGGGAGCTGCTGGAGCTACGGCTGCACCACCCGGTTCCGTGATTGCGAGGGGCTGCTCCTCCCTGCTCTCGGTTGGAGGAAGTGCGGGAAATGGAGCTGACTCTGCTACCGCTGCTGAAGGATCGGCCGCCTCTTCCGATACCGCCCCCTCCCCTCTGTGAACCGTTAGGCTGGCGAGCGTCTCTTCCAGAAGTCGGCCCTCCTCGGGTGTCATCAACAGTCGAGGAGGTGGGAGAGGGACCATGAGCTTTAACCCACTCCTCGACCGCAGAAATGATACTATATTCTCCACCTCCGTTGTTGAGAGCAGCTTCGGTTCGCCCGTCTCCGCAGGGCCCACTGCTCCTCTCCGCTTCGCGACAGCCTTGCGGGCTTTCGCGGTGCGTGCCTCAGGGAGACTCTCCTCTTCCTGAAATACAAAGAAACAAGGGGGTTGGCCCTACATCGAGCGAAGTAAGCTGCCCGAGCTCCCAAAGCATAGAAGGAGTCCCAGAGGCTTCACTTTACCTCGATCGTCGGAACGATCCTGCCTTCCGGTGAGATCTCCCCCTCCTCCAGGGCCTCGTCGATGGTGGATGTGGTCTCTGCAGCTGCCTCCTGCTGTAGGACCTCGAATAGAGCCGCCAGCTTCCCCAAACTGGTGTCACCGCCCCCGGGTTGTTCGGATGGCACGTCGGGGATGGGCACCTCTGCGGCTTCTGGTCGGGCCTCCTCCTGCGAAGTAACCAGAAGATAAGAGACGGCGGATCGAGAACTAGCTGCAAAAAGGAGGGCCTCATATGAACGGGCCCGCACTTACAACATCCTCGCCTGGGGCCCCCTTGTCAGAAGAGTAGTTGTAGTCTACCTTCTCGCTGGAGGAAGACTCGGCCGAGGCGGGCTCCTCCTGGGCCGGAGAAGGGACACTCGCTCGGACGCCTTCGGCCTCTTCCTCGCGCTGGCTGGTAGATGGTGATGCCCCGGACCTCAGTCTCCTCCTCGTATATATCAGTGTCAGCTCAGGGATCTCCCGGGCCTCTATGTGCGCAGGAAGGGGACCGAGGGGAGCTGCCAAATAAGGAAGCATTTGAGTCAGATGACAGTTGCTAACTGCCCGGTGAATAGCAAAAGGAAGCACACCAGCCGAGCCGGTGAAAGGAGTTACCCTGTTCGGTCGCCGTGGTTGGGAGTGTGATGGGAATCGAGTCCCTGCATCCACATTTTATTTTTACCTTTATGTACTTTTGTTTGTATTTATGTCCTTGCATAAATAGGTGTGCAATTATAGGGCTTTAGTAGCCAAATGGTCATTCTCTAGAAGTCTTTGGTAAGCTCTTCGATAAGGATCCGAAAGATCTAAATTAAACCAGGGTATTACAGCCTCCCCTCCTTTACGAAATTTCATCCTCGAAATTTAAGGAACTAGTAAGAAGAAGCAGGAAAGAACAAACCCAAAATATTAACACCTAGAACTGAACTACACAAATCTCGAAAAACACAATTCAGAGGAACACTGTCAGACCACAATCACAAGCGCACACTCCGGATCTCAAGACAAATCGATCCTTAGAATGAGCATGGCACACCAGTGAACACAAGTCTAACACCTCCGAAATAGGGCAACGCCATTTACGTCTCACAGGAAAGGAGAGACGTCTCATGCCACGAAAATAGCTATCGATAAAATAAATGGCAGACACAATAAGCATCAGCTTAAACAAGGAAGCATAGTCCTCTCAGCTGACAGCTCCACATCATCGGCTCCAGTGCCGAAGGCAACGATGAAAGCCTGGCACACAGGACGCCAACGACAGCACTGGACCACAAGCACAATGAAGTCAGTCCTCACTCAGATATTACATCTGATTCGAGTCGCATGCTAACTATACTATAACAGAAGAGTACAGCAAAAATCAACTGACAAGACCTCAATCCACACAGTGCCAAGACAGATGCATAGGAAAACAATGACCAAATGACAACAACAGTAACAACAGCACTTGCAGAATCCCAGTTCCGTACTGACCATAGAACCACAGGACACAACTATAAGTTGGGTCACATCAAGGCATAGGAACAACTGAGCACACGACTACGAGGGACTAGTCATGCATTGAGCAGCTCACCAGGAAAGGACCCTTGACAGCAACAACAACATCAATCTTGGGGAAATGCATCTCAAGGACCACGATCACGTCCTGAGAACACAATACCCAAGAGAAAGTTACAGAGAAGCGGAGGGTACTCAACCAGCAGATATGTCGACAGATTCCCCAACACTCTCAAATGCCAGTTGCCAACACCAGAATGCCTCTAACAACAACGGCACGGCAACAACAACATCAAAGCACAGGAAGCCAAGATGAAGTCACATTGAGGAAAACAATTCTCTCCACCGGCTAGAATCTTCCAACTTCACGATCTTGAACCCGTGGGTTACTAGCCCACACGCTTCTGCTGCCCACTCATGCAACGCACATAGGCATCAGAAATATCACGGTATTCGCATCTCAGCACACACTCGGCGCTATCGCAATTCACGAAACTATAATATAACTCGCCTCGAGTACCGATCCTACTGACAACCGATCACATATTGCCTAAGTGCAAACCAAGGAGAGTACCAGCTTCAGCACAAAGAAAGGCTAATCTCAGCTTACCCTTACGTCCTGAAAATAATTACTGAACCTTCACAACACATCATCCGCCAGACACGGCACAACAAACACGGTGCAGAACAGCTCATAACACAAAATTAGGTCCAAAGCCAAGCAACCGTCGAATAAAGAGTAGATTAGGTTCAGAACTAACACAGTCCACACTTAAGCAGACACAGGACAAGAGCTTCACCAAGACAGCACTTCCAAAGCTTACCTCGAAAAGACACCACCAACAGGATGAGAAGAATCAAGCTCACTAACAGTAGCTCACTAGGAAGGGAAAATCCTAGGTTCGCCTGAGCATCTTCTTAATCAAGACATCTAATCGAGCACTTCGACACAAGCGAAACACCTCAGGAGCTGAACAGACTTAAGCTGGGATGACCAAAATAACATAAGAATGTGCATGGCCATCACACCAATGATAAAGTCACTAGCCACCTGGACAAGTCACGGAAAAAGATCTCAAACAGTGCACTGCAGGTTCACGCCTGTCGACAAACTCTGCCAAGTACAGTATAACTGAGACAAACACCATGACGAAAAGAGCATCCCGTCACACCCTGACAAGGGCAAAACCATCTCGCACAATGCCAACACAGCACGCACAAGATCTCACACAGAAACAAAGTGACAAATAATCACAAAACCTACGCCAGTTATCGACTGTACTGGACCTTAAGGACTCTGAGTACTGAAATATCTCAGATTTTCATGTACTTTCACACAACAGAGCTCTGATACCACCTGTGACGACCCAGACTCCGGATACCGGATATACCCGATAAGATTACCGAGTAGACCCGATACCACTTGGAATCTGTGAAGCCTCCCAAGAGCGATAAAAGCTCCGAAGGGATAAAAAAGAGTGTGTGGAGTACATTGAAGTCCCAAATATAACAGTAGTAATAATATTTCATTGATCAGGTTTGCTAAAATAGTAAAAATAAAATTACTTTTTAATTAATAGTTTAAGTTAACAATAGAGTCCAGTCCAAAGGAAAGACAAGTACAATCTAACAGGGAAGAGAACGTACACTAAGGTCGGGGGAAGCCCGACGTAGGTACCGCTGGCAACTACGAACTGACACGCCACGCCAGAAACCGCAAGCAGAAACGACCACACCTGAAAAGTAGGGGTGAGTCTCGTGTCACTGGCTCAGTAGGGGTCACGCGGATCCCCACTGGAAACAACACAGTAACACGCTAAACAACAGCTAAATAGTAGCAATGCAGGAAGAACAAGGAAGACAACAGTGCTAAGCTAAAATAGAAAAGCTGTAAATGAAAGCCATAATAGCAGGAGTAGAAACAACTAAAAGAAAAGGGAAAAGCCGTAATGGATAGAAGCACGACTATCGGATAACGCACGGTTCCCTAAGCTACTCCAAATGGCAACAGAAGGGTGAATCCTGATCTCACAAAGTCAGGAGTTATCGATCTGACGGGATCATCGGTTAGAAATTTAAGGTTCGAGGTCGAACCTACTCTGAGCAGAGGAGTATGATAGGATCGTCAAGTGGCAACGGAATCGTCAAGTGGCATCGGCAAACTATAAACTGTATTTGTTTATTTTTTATTTACCTTTTGTGTATTGGGCCACATAAGTGGGCCTATGAGGTTATGTTTCGTAATAGGATATATATATATATATATTATATCCATCCCATTATGAAGGAGTCATCGTAGGAACCCAAGACCCTAGGGTTTCCTAGGTGGCCTTCCTTTTGTCATAAGTAATATATATAATGCCTATATATGCACTTATGTAGGACTCCACGTGGGAACCCAAGTCTCTTAAGATTCCATGGTGGCCTTTCCCCTCCCATGCGCTTTCTATTTTAACATATGTAAACCCATGATGGAAAATATAATACAATGAGAAATGTTATGTGTTAGCCATGGGTACTTGTGTTCCCTAATTTTTGGAACCCCATAGGTGAGAAGCCTACACCCCACATCCACCCGACCAAGGAGGAGAACCGGCAGCTCCGGGTGCACCGTTCCTAAGATGGGAGTGGGCGAGAAGTCCCATCCGAAGACTCGGTCGACCTCCCTCATCGTCCACCACCGTCGTCGTCCTCTATAGCACCACCATCGTCGGCCGCCCTTCTCTTCCTCTCCCATTCCCCCCCTCCAGGCATCTCCTCTAGTCCTCTGCCCCTCTCCCCTTCTCCTCACCACTGGACACACTGATACCCACATGCAACGGACACCCACCACTCACTGTAGCACCGAGACCATCCACTACCCTGTACACTGCAGTGCCACCCCCTCACGCATGGCCCTCACTGACCCCACGCCCGCACCCCCCTCTCTCTCTCCCTACTGCTGCTACAACCCCTACACCAGTGCCACTCCCCGCCAACACCGCCGCCAACCCAATGCTTCCCCCTCTTCCTCTTCCTTCTTGCACAGGCCGCATCCCCCATACTCCCACTTCGCCTCTATCGTCACGGCCCTACACTGCCTTATGCAACCCTCGAGCCCCACTTCGACGTGCCGCCCTCTGTCCCCATCATCCCCCTCATCTTTATGCTCATCTTCATCCCCTTCTATGAGCTCACCTTCATCCCCTGCACCCACTGCCTCACTAGCCACCCCTCTAGCCGTGCTCTACAACACACGAACCCAACAACTCCCAGGGCATGTGAGCACGCTGGCAACGTACCCCACCCCTCCAAGCAGGCCACGCTTGGCCTCCCATCGCCTGTGGACTTCCACACCTGCATCGCTAAGACCTCACACCCGTCACTGCAAGGAAAGTCACGCCGCAGCCCACGTCGACTGCCTGCACGTAGGCCCCCCCCATCGCTACCAATGTCAGGTGACTGTCCACCACCGCCGAGCATGTCGTCGACGATCGCCGTGGCTTCCTACCTCACCAGAGCACAGCCACCACCCACCGTCGCTGAACACTACGGCCCGAGCCTGGTGAGCATGGAATCCGACAATGCACCCCACGTCTGAGCACATCGTGACTGACCCCCGTGTCCAAGCATGGTGCTCGCCCCTCCCATGCCAATGGGCTCGATGCCATCTGCCCATGCCCACCTCCCGTGCTCCCTCCCCCCCCTCTCTCTCTCTCTAGCGTGAGACTCTCAAATGAAAAAAAATAGGCAGCCCCCCATCGTGGTGCTCTCTCTCTCTCTTCCCTGCCTCCCTTTCTCTTTCTTGCTGTTTCATAATGTAGTAAAAAAAAGGAGAACATCCCTCCCATCCTCTCTACTCCCTCTCTCACATTGTACTCCTTTTGTCACTTTAGTAAGTTTGACCATTAGAAAGTCCAACCCGTAAGCCGGGTTGCCAAAGCCACTCAGAACTTGGCAAGGTCCAAGCCCTCGTGCCCTCGATATGGAGGTGACCCTAGGGTAGAGCCACTCTCATGTCTTCATCACCATGTTGCCTACTTGGATTTCCAAGTGGCACTCGCGAGCTTTTGCCAGCTTATCATGAACCTCACCGCTCGTTACTAGATGCTTGCATGAATGATTATGCCATACACTACGATGCGGTGTGGGGGTGAAAAGTATGGTGTGCAAAGGTAGACTGGGGCAACCATAAGTGGACCTATCATGCAATGCTGCCATGTAGACTTGGGTGGGCTTAGGAGGTTATAGGTATCCATATGTGATCTCTTCATGCATGGGGGCGGTAAATGTCGGGGGACCCAGACATCCGTGAATGCTCCTAACATGCATTAGACCAATGATGAATGCGGGAGAGCCGTTACACCCAAATATGGACCAATCATGCATCCAACTTGACATGTGGGTGTCATGCATGAAAGGACCCAACTTACTAATCATGCCAAGTGGTCTGAGGTGCCAAGACATATGTTTTCCTACCTCAAAGTTGAGTTCCATGTGCGGGTTTGTGGGTTGGCTTTTGAGCATCCACTTGAAGGGATCGATGGGATCTAGGAAGGTGGACATCTTTAAGAAGGGTACTTCCTTACTCCCTATGTGTATATTGCCCAAAGTCATGGCTCCCATAGTGTAACCTGGGTCTAGGATGTGAGAAGCTTGGTTTGATATGATGGGAGGAGGTAGGGTACGGTGGGTGGTGATAAGGGTGGGTGGATCACATGGGGTTCTAGGCTCCCATAGGAAGGGGTCAAAGGGGTCATAGAAAGGGCTACCTAGAGGGAGGGGCTCCATGTCCTCTAGACCCTCACACAACGACGAGTCATCCTCCTCTATTGGAATGATTGGGCCGGTGTATTGAGTGGATGGGTTGGCCAATGTTCTTGGGATCTCAATGGTAAGGGAGTGGACCGAGATGGCACAATGTAGGAGGTTGGTCGGTTATGACCAAGGGTCCTCTTGAAGGAAGAATGACTTAGTGATTTCCCTTCTGACAGTAAATATGGCAGATTCAAAGAATCGAAAGCTTCTCCATATTGTGTGCAAGAGTATGAAAGAGAGGACAGTTTTGTGAGTGTGTGACACAGGGAACTTAAGAAGTTGAACAGAGATTGGAAGAATTGAACAATTTCAAGAATGTAGAGAGATGCAAAATGTGAGACAGACTCGATGCATGGGATGACTACGTCGAGGCATAAGGATAGCATCAGACCAGATAGATAGCCTACAGATGTGCTGCTCTGACTTCCATTATTGATGCCTCGACCTCACATGGTCATTCTGTAACTAGTTTTGAGAAAACCTTAACTGTTGCGTCGAGGCACTAGATTGGTGCATCGACCTGTCAAGCTATCTGACTCATTCAAGTTTAGAGATGTAGCGACTGATACTAGCATAAGACCACTGATTTTCTGGGACAGATAGTACTTGACCTCACAACTTAACATATCAGACTCCCCTTCAAACATAGCATCATATTTCTCAGCATCTCAGACCAATATTCCAAGCTCCCCCTTACTCAAGGAACAGATTTCCTCAATAGTTCATGCGGCAAACTGGACTCTCCCCCTCACTCACAGCACAGAGATGCCAACAATGGCATAAAAAGGGTACAGGGTGTGACTAAGCTATGCTCATGAAAATCTAAGCTATTCTATATGAAAGTTTGACCCATGGTACCTGGCGGAGAACATAGGTCCGAAGACCACCATCACGCATGCGGATAGTTTTCAGACAGGCCTAACCTGACCTTCTATATATCACCATTTGATATACCATAGGGTAATGCATGACAATGCAGCAATCAATGTAGTTTAGATTAATATGATCAATAATTTTAAGTAAAAACATAGCAGTGCCAAAGAAAGCATGTGCAGCAGATTTACAATTTTGAACATGAGTATTCCAATGAAAGTCTCTTACCCTTGGGATATCAATCCCAAGTTGTGCCCACACGGCCTCCCCATGTCACTTATCAAAACTTCTACTTTGTGGAAGACTTGGGAGACCTTGTGGATTGCCTACATTGGCAAGCCCACTTAACCGGCCTACTAGCCATGGGACCATTGGAGCCTAGCACCGTCAACTTTGTCCACCCCTCCATCGGTTCCATCACCTTCCTTTGCACAAGTGGGCATTGTACTAGTGAGATCCTCCTATTTCTCCCTTTGGAGGAAGAACCCATCCCGGTCTACTCCCCACCCCTTGAGATCCCAAGTACCTTGAATGGTCAACCCACTAGAGACCTTGGACCAACTACATGGGAGGAGGATGACTCACCACCTTGTAAGGACCTTGAGGACATGGAGTTTCTCTCTCTAGGTAGCCCTTACCATGATCCCTTTGACCCCTTCCAATGGGAGTAGAGATACCCATGTGGCCCAACCGCCTTACCCACCACCCACCTTCCCCTACCCCAACCCACCATGATTGACCTAACCCACCACCTCCTAGACTCGGGCCTCACATGGGAACCCATAACCATGGAAGATCTTCACCCAGGGAACAAGTAAGGCCTCTCTTCATGATGTCCACCTTCCTCGATCCCTTAGATCCTTTCAAATGGAAGCTCAAAGGCCATCCCACAATCCCACACATAGATATCATCTTTGAAGTAGGAATGCATATGTCTCGGAACCACACACCACTTGGCATGAATAGTAAGTCGGGCCTTTTCATTCATGACACCCACATGTTAAGTCAGAAGCATGAGTGGTCCATATTCTGATGTAACAACCCTCCCCTACTCGTCTATGGTCTTACGCATGATAGGATCATAATTGGATGCCCCGGTCCTCCAACCTTGAGTAGAGAACTTATGCATGATAGGGTCAAGTTTGGATGTCTCGGTCCCCTAGTCTTCACCAACCTTGATAGGAAGCATAAGCAAGCTAGATCCACTTTTGGATGCCTAGGACCTCCCACATTTCACAAGCCCGATCAACATTTCATGCATGGTAGGTCTGCATTTGAGTGTCCTAGGTCCATCAAGATTTACATAGTCGCATTGCATGATGGGTCCACTTAAGGGTGCCCCAGTCCACCTTTGCATACCACACAATCACCACCCGCACCACATCGTAGCTCATGGCATAATCATTCAAGCAAGCATCTAGCAACAGGTGGTGAGGTTCATAATGAGCGGGCAGAAGCTCGCGAGTGCCACTTGTGATTCCAAGTAGGCAACCATGCGATGGTGACATTAAAGTGGCTCTATCCTAGGGTCACCTCCAAATTGAGGGCACGAGGACTTGGACCTTCCCAAGTTCGGAGTAGCTTTGGCAAACCAGCTTACGGGTTGGACTTCCTGATGGATTTTAGGATATACCACACTTTCCACGTAGAGGATCTGGCACCCTCTAAGGGCACCGTGGTGGAACCCAATTAGCACCTTGAGCCTACCCCCACCTTTGTGACTGACACCCTCAGAGAGCCTCCACATATCAGCCTGAGAGTCCCATGTGTGCACACGAAGGCAATAGTAGGCAAGCAGGGTACCATGGCCAGCAAGAGGGTGTGCCCGAGCCACCTTGAGAGGCTGAAGAGCCGTCCCCCTACTGAGGACGCGAGGTTGAGTTTGGAGGTCGTGGCTCGCCCAAAGCTGCATTGGAGGATCACTTCCCCGATGGACCCATACTCGACGGAGTCAACTTCTTCGCACCCCGGGGGTATGATGGGGGCATCTCTCACCCTTCACATTTTTCCACAGCTCCGATTGCTCGCCATCATGGCTCCATTGTGTCTGTCACTTTTTTCTGAATAGAGTCATGTAATTTTCATATTTATTTGAGTCATAAACTACGTAATTTCCCTTTTATTTGAGTCCAGTAACTAGGTTAGGTGGTCATTTACCTAAGTTGAGTGTCATTAGGTTGATTAGGTTTGTTAATGGGCCCAATTCAGTGGGCTTTGCCCAGGGGGGCGAATTTTCCAGAAGCGGCTGTTCGGTTTCAGGAACTGTTGAAATTCAACCAACCAGAGAGTGTAAAAACAATTATAGATACAACCAAGAAGATCAAATGCCTCAAATAATATGATCATAGAATCCCGTGATTAAACATGGTAAGAGCCATTGTAAAATAGCTTGTATTACGTTTCTATGCCTATGTAACCATTAGGTGTCGTCATTGTTATGGCATGGTTGTTTTTTTGTTCCTTTTTCTCAATACTGTAAGTTGAATTTTCTTCATTCATTTAGTTAAGTAACATGTCTTGATAATATTTCTTAGTTACAACTTCGTGCATTTCATTTCCAGTCGATGTTCTTTCTCACATCGTTACAAGCAAACTTTTGGGAGGTACACTTGCTGCAGGGGTGCATCAGTCCTAATTGGCCTGCACCCAAGGATCTCATTGGGCCATGTGACGTGATGTTGCAGCAGATGGGCCCCCAATTTGTTAGAAACCTAACCCCATTTGCGAGAAAAATAGAGCATACAATTGATGAATAGAGCGTGAGGCTGAAAAGTGGGAGGTCGAACTGAAAAATGGTATGTTCTAATGAAATACACGGATTTGGACTACAAGTTATGGTTTTGGATTGAAATATATGTATATCCCATTCAAACTCTCATTTTTCAATCCAAGCCCATATTTTTCCAGTCCAAATCTGTATTCTTCGACATAAACTCTATTTTTCAGTTCGACTCCTTATTTTTCATTCCGGTGCTTTATTTATCAATGGCATGCCCTACTTTTTATTGATGCAGAGTGGGTGTTGACTCGACATCCTGTCGAAGACAATGAACTTGACAGAGGCGCGAGGCCTAAGCCAAGGGCAGAATATAGAATGTGGATGTTGGCTCGACGTCTTGTCGAAGAGAACGAACTCGGCAGAGGCTTGAGGCCTAAGCCAAGGGCAGAATATAGAGTGGGTGTTGACTCAACATCCTGTCGAAGACAACGAACTCGGCAGAGACGTGAGGCCTAAGCCAAGGGTAAAATATAGAGTGGGTGTTGACTCGACATCCTGTCGAAGACAACGAACTTGGCAGAGACGTGAGGCCTAAGCCAAGGGTAGAATATAGAATATGGATGTTGGCTCGACATCCTGTCGAAGACAACGAACTCGGTAGAGACATGAGGCCTAAGCCAAGGGCAGAATATAGAGTGGGTGTTGGCTCGACGTCCTGTCGAAGACAACGAACTTGACAGAGGCGTGAGGCCTAAGCCAAGGGTAAAATATAGAGTGGGTGTTGACTCGACATCCTGTCGAAGACAACAAACTTGGCAGAGGCGTGAGGCCTAAGCCAAGGGCAGAATATAGAATATGGATGTTGGCTCGACGTCCTGTCGAAGACAACGAACTCGGCAGAGGCATGAGGCCTAAGCCAAGGATAGAATATAGAATATGGATGTTGGCTCGACGTCCTGTCGAAGACAACGAACTCGGCAGAGGCATGAGGCCTAAGCCAA